>ONZH01026655.1:0-123326 GCA_900303285.1 Rhinella marina
ACTTTTGTGAAAAAAATTCCTTCCCGACTCATAGTAACATAGTAACATAGTTTGTAAGGCCGAAAAAAGACATCTGTCCATCCAGTTCAGCCTGTTTTCCTACAAGTTGATCCAGAGGAAGGCAAAAAAAAAACCCTGTGAGGTAGAAGCCAATTTTCCTCACTTTAGGGGGAAAAATTCCTTCCCGACTCCAATCAGGCAATCAGAATAACTCCCTGGATCAACGACCCCTCTCTAGTAACTATAACCTTTAATATTATTACCCTCCAGAAATACATCCAGGCCCTTCTTGAACTCTTTTAGTGAACTTATTATCACCACCTCCTCAGGCAGAGAGTTCCACAGTCTCACTGCTCTTACCGTAAAGAATCCTCTTCTATGTTTATGTACAAACCTTCTTTCCTCCAGACGCATAGGATGTCCCCTCGTCACAGTCACAGTCCTCGGGATAAATAGATGATGGGAGAGATCTCTGTACTGACCCCTGATATATTTATACATAGTTATTAGATCTCCCCTCAGTCGTCTTTTTTCTAAAGTGAATAAGCCTAATTTTGATAATCTTTCTGGGTACTGTAGTCCACCCATTCCAGTTATTACTTTAGTTGCCCTCCTCTGAACCCTCTCCAGCTCTGCTATGTCTGCCTTGTTCACAGGAGCCCAGAACTGTACACAGTACTCCATGTGTGGTCTGACTAGTGATTTGTAAAGTGGCAGAACTATGTTCTCATCACGGGCATCTATGCCCCTTTTGATGCAACCCATTATCTTATTGGCCTTGGCAGCAGCTGTCTGGCACTGGCTTCTACAGCTTAGTTTGCTGTTCACTAAAATTCCTAGGTCCTTTTCCATGTCAGAGTTACCCAATGCTTTACAATTTAGTATGTATTGGTAACATAGTAACATAGTTTATAAGGCCGAAAAAAAGACATCTGTCCATCCAGTTCGGCCTGTTTTCCTACAAGTTGATCCAGAGGAAGGCAAAAAAACCCTGTGAGGTAGAAGCCAGTTTTCCCCACTTTAGGGAAAAAAATTCCTTCCCGACTCCAATCAGGCAATCAGAATTACTCCCTGGATCAACAACCCCTCTCTAGTAACTATAACCTGTAATATTATTACCCTCCAAAAATACATCCAGGCCCCTCTTGAACTCTTTTAGTGAACTTACCATCACCACCTCCTGAGGCAGAGAGTTCCATAGTCTCACTGCTCTTACCGTAAAGAATCCTCTTCTATGTTTGTGTACAAACCTTCTTTCCTCCAGACGCAGAGGATGTCCCCTCGTCACAGTCACAGTCCTGGGGATAAATAGATCGTGGGAGAGATCTCTGTACTGACCTCTGATATATTTATACATAGTTATTAGATCTCCCCTCAGTCGTCTTTTTTCTAAAGTGAATAAGCCTAATTTTGATAATCTTTCTGGGTACTGTAGTCCACCCATTCCAGTTATTACTTTAGTTGCCCTCCTCTGAACCCTCTCCAGCTCTGCTATGTCTGCCTTGTTCACAGGAGCCCAGAACTGTACACAGTACTCCATGTGTGGTCTGACTAGTGATTTGTAAAGTGGCAGGACTATGTTCTCATCACGGGCATCTATGCCTCTTTTGATGCAGCCCATTATCTTATTGGCCTTGGCAGCAGCTGTCTGACACTGGTTTCTGCAGCTTAGATTTCTGTTCACTAAAATTCCTAGGTCCTTTTCTATGTCAGAGTTACCCAATATTTTACCATTTAGTATGTACTGGTGACTTGCATTATTCCTTCCCATATGCATAACTTTACATTTGTCAGTGTTAAACCTCATCTGCCACTTCTCTGCCCAAGCCTCCAGTCTATCCAGATCCATCTGTAGCAGTGTACTGTCCTCTTCTGTGTTAATTACTTTACACAGTTTAGTGTCATCTGCAAAAATTGATATTTTACTGTGCAAGCCTTCTACAAGATCATTAATAAATATATTGAAGAGAATAGGGCCCAATACTGACCCTGTGGTACCCCACTAGTGACAGTGACCCAATCTGAGTATGTACCGTTAATAACCACCCTCTGTTTTCTATCACTGAGCCAGTTACTTACCCACATACAGACATTTTCTCCCAGGCCAAGCATTCTCATCTTATATACTAACCTTTTATGTGGTACAGTGTCAAATGCTTTGGCGAAGTCCAGATATACGACATCCATTGATTCGCTGTGGTCTAGTCTAGAACTTACCTCCTCATAGAAACTGATTAAATTGGTTTGACATGACCGATCCCTCATGAAGCCATGCTGATATGGAGTAATTTGCTTATTTTCATTGAGGTACTCCAAGATAGCATCTCTTAGAAAACCCTCAAACAGTTTACCCACGACAGATGTTAAACTTACCGGCCTATAGTTCCCGGGCTCTGTTTTTGGACCCTTTTTGAATATTGGAACCACATTTGCTATGCGCCAATCCTGTGGAACACTCCCTGTCAGTATAGAGTCCTTAAATATCAGAAATAAGGGTCTGGCGATGACATTACTTAATTCTCTTAGGATACGGGGGTGTATGCCATCCGGTCCTGGCGATTTGTCTATTTTAATCTTTTTAAGACGCAACTCTACTTCTTCCTGGGTCAGACAGGGCACTTTTAATGGGGAATTTACTTTTATATTCTGCATTTCATCTGACAGTTTATTTTCCTCAGTGAATACAGTGGAGAAAAAGATATTTAGTAGCTTTGCTTTCTCCTCATCGCTCTCTGCAACTCCCCCCTCATTACTCTGTAAGGGGCCGACACCTTCAGGTTTATACTTTTTACCATTTATATAATTAAAGAACATTTTAGGGTTAGTTTTACTTTCTTTGGCGATTAATCTCTCGGTCTCTAGTTTGGCTGTTTTTATTTGTCTTTTACATATTCTATTTTTTTCCTTATAGTTTTTCAATGCTTTCTCGCTCCCCTCCTGTTTTAGTGATTTAAATGCTTTCTGTTTGTCATTTATTGCTTTCTTTACAGTTCTATTTATCCACATTGGTTTTTTCTTGTTTCTTATTATTTTATTGGTGACTTGCATTATTCCTTCCCATATGCATAACCTTACATTTGTCAGTGTTAAACCTCATCTACCACTTCTCTGCCCAAGCCTCCAGTCTGTCCAGATCCATCTGTAGCAGTGTACTGTCCTCTTCTGTGTTAATTACTTTACACAGTTTAGTGTCATCTGCAAAAATTGATATTTTACTGTGCAACATTTCTACAAGATCATTAATAAATATATTGAAGAATAGGAATAGGGCCCAATACTGACCCCTGTGGTACCCCCCTAGTGACAGTGACCCAATCTGAATATGTGCCGTTAATAACCACCCTCTGTTTTCTATCACTGAGCCAGTTACTTACCCACATACAGACATTTTCTCCCAGGCCAAGCATTCTCATCTTATATACTAACCTTTTATGTGGTACAGTGTCAAATGCTTTGGCGAAGTCCAGATATACGACATCCATTGATTCGCTGTGGTCTAGTCTAGAACTTACCTCCTCATAGAAACTGATTAAATTGGTTTGACATGACCGATCCCTCATGAAGCCATGCTGATATGGAGTAATTTGCTTATTTTCATTGAGGTACTCCAAGATAGCATCTCTTAGAAAACCCTCAAACAGTTTACCCACGACAGATGTTAAACTTACCGGCCTATAGTTCCCGGGCTCTGTTTTTGGACCCTTTTTGAATATTGGAACCACATTTGCTATGCGCCAATCCTGTGGAACACTCCCTGTCAGTATAGAGTCCTTAAATATCAGAAATAAGGGTCTGGCGATGACATTACTTAATTCTCTTAGGATACGGGGGTGTATGCCATCCGGTCCTGGCGATTTGTCTATTTTAATCTTTTTAAGACGCAACTCTACTTCTTCCTGGGTCAGACAGGGCACTTTTAATGGGGAATTTACTTTTATATTCTGCATTTCATCTGACAGTTTATTTTCCTCAGTGAATACAGTGGAGAAAAAGATATTTAGTAGCTTTGCTTTCTCCTCATCGCTCTCTGCAACTCCCCCCTCATTACTCTGTAAGGGGCCGACACCTTCAGGTTTATACTTTTTACCATTTATATAATTAAAGAACATTTAGGGTTAGTTTTACTTCTTTGGCGATTAATCTCTCGGTCTCTAGTTTGGCTGTTTTTATTTGTCTTTTACATATTCTATTTTTTTCCTTATAGTTTTTCAATGCTTTCTCGCTCCCCTCCTGTTTTAGTGATTTAAATGCTTTCTGTTTGTCATTTATTGCTTTCTTTACAGTTCTATTTATCCACATTGGTTTTTTCTTGTTTCTTATTATTTTATTGGTGACTTGCATTATTCCTTCCCATATGCATAACCTTACATTTGTCAGTGTTAAACCTCATCTACCACTTCTCTGCCCAAGCCTCCAGTCTGTCCAGATCCATCTGTAGCAGTGTACTGTCCTCTTCTGTGTTAATTACTTTACACAGTTTAGTGTCATCTGCAAAAATTGATATTTTACTGTGCAACATTTCTACAAGATCATTAATAAATATATTGAAGAATAGGAATAGGGCCCAATACTGACCCCTGTGGTACCCCCCTAGTGACAGTGACCCAATCTGAATATGTGCCGTTAATAACCACCCTCTGTTTTCTATCACTGAGCCAGTTACTTACCCACATACAGACATTTTCTCCCAGGCCAAGCATTCTAATTTTATATACTAACCTTTTATGTGGTACCGTGTCAAATGCTTTGGAGAAGTCCAGATATACAACATCCATTGATTCGCCGCGGTCCAGTCTAAAACTTACCTCCTCATAGAAACTGATTAAATTGGTTTGACATGACCGATCCCTCTTGAAGCCATGCTGATATGGAGCTGACATTCCCTTGACTGGCAGAAGAAGTGTCCTCTGCAAACTTGTTGGGGTGTGTCAGATCAGGGCTAGCCTCCCTGGCACTTTTCCCTCTACCCCGCTTTCTGTTACCCAGCTACCTACCTCACTTTCCTGAGCCTCCTCACTACCACTCTCCACCATATCTACCCCAGAGTGCTTGTTCAGTGAGCAACAAACTCTTTTCCAAATTGTCAGTGCTTCTCAGTGTTGAAATGTGCCTGGTTTGATACACAATGTGTGATTCCAAACAGGCAATTTCCTCACATTTTGAACAAAGATATGCACCCTTAAACTGCTGTTCCAGGACTGCATACATTATACAAAATGTGCACTGGACTGCGCTGTCAATAATGGAACACATACTAAATGGGGATTACGCAAGAAAAAGAAAAAATACAATACAGTGATAAGAAACTGATTTACTGTACTCCCCTCTAAAAGTCCCTGGATCTGAAGTTATGTAATCTAAAGTCACACACTTAATACAAACACACTTGAAATCAAACATGCGCACACTCACAAACTCTCCTTTATTGTCTGCTTGTAGAAGTGCAGCTCTCAAACCATACTACTTTTTTCCCCTCTGGATTCAAAAAAGTTTTTTTTTGAGTGTTTGTGTGTTTATTAGATTTGTTTCAAAGGTGCCCAGGAGGCCAATCCATGCACTCAAATTTATTTATTTTTTTGTACAGGGAAATCATTAGTAGCCCAATATATACCCTGGCAGTTACACAATGTTTGAGTGATCTCCACAACCCGCAGCCCCCTTAACAGTGACCCCCACATTGTCCTGTCCCCTTAACATTAACCTCCACATCACCCCACCCTTTAACTGTGATCTCCACAGCACTACCCTCCCCTTTAATGTTGACCTCCACAGTAACCCACCCCCTCAAGTGTGATGTCCACAGAACCCCATCACCTTACCAGTGACCTCCATAGTATCGCACCTCCTTAACAATGACCTCCACAGCACCCCACCCCTTAACAGTGACCTCCCCATACCCCACCCCTTTAACTGTTATCTCAACAGCACCCTAACCCCTTATGTTACCTCCACAGCACCACATACTCTTAAATGACCTCCACTGCACCCCGTCCACTTAAGTGTGACCTTCACAGTGCGACACTCCCTTAACAGTGACCTCCACAGCACCCCACTCCCTTAAAGGGCGCTTTTCATCAGGCACATCATTATTAAACTGGCTGACTTTAGACATGTCCTAATGTCAGCTGAAGCCAACATTCTTTTTCTCTTTTTTCTATGTACCTCAGTTTTTGTGAAAAATGACAGGGCCACACAGGATGATGTGAACACTCAATCACCCCCTTTTCTCCTAGAGGCTCATTTTATGTGAACACTCAATCACCCCCTTTTCTCCTAGAGGCTCATTTCCATAAAATAAAAGTTTATTTTTCACAAGAACAGACACATAGAAAGAAGGGACAAAGACTGTTAGCTTCAGCTGACATTAGCTCATGTCTAAAGCCAGCCAGTTTAATAACCATGCTGATGATGACAGAAGCCCTTTAACTGTGACCGTATACAACCCCGCCCACTTAACAGTAACCTTTACCACATCTCAGCCCCTTAACAGTGTCCTCCACAGCTCCATGTCCCCTTAACAGTGTCCTCCACATCTCCCTGTCCCCTTAACAGTGTCCTCCACAGCTCCCTGTCCCCTTAACAGTGTCCTCCACAGCTCCCTGTCCCCTTAACAGTGTCCTCCACAGCTCCCTGTCCCCTTAACAGTGTCCTCCACAACTCCCTGTCCCCTCCTTAACTGCGTCCTCTACAGCACCCCGCCCCCTCCTTAACTGCGTCCTCGACAGCACCCCGCCCCCTCCTTAACAGTGACCTCTACACCACCCTGCCCCCTCCTTAACAGTGTCCTCCACAGCATCCTGCCCCCTCCTTAACAGCGTCCTCCACAGCATCCCCTCCCTAACAGCGACCTCTACACCACCCCACCCCCTTAAAGTGTAACAGTCAGCGTGGCATGAAGAAAACCAGGGAGAGGTGAGTGTAGCGCTCACAGCACTTCATTCCCCGCAAGTTCTGCATACTAGTGAGTGTTTCCATAATGGAAGCTCTCACTAGTATTCGCTTTATAAGACCCACTGCCATTTCCCCCTAGCTTTTAGGGGAAAAAAGTGCATCTTACAACCGCTTGAGCACCGATCAGTACCATCAATTACTAATCGTACCTGTGCTCAGTTTTTGGTACAACATTTTATCTTTTTATGTTACGAAATCTTTATTTTATTTTGTTTCAAATTGCCTAAATATCCCAAAGAAAGTATTCAGCTGAGGATACACACAATATAATTGCCTCTGAAACTGATAAGGCCAGTGAGGGAGAAGAGGACACCACATTATTCTACTACTCCAGTGATAAGGGATGCTCAAGAAGGCAACCCAGGACAACAGCTGAGGCAACCACCCAGAGTGATCCCATATGGACCCCACCACGGAGGATTATCTGCCCCAAATCCTTGTTTCCACAGTCAGTGATGGTTTGGGAAGCCATGTCATCTGCTGGTGTTGGTCCACTGTGTCATATCAAGTCCAAAGTCAGCGCAGCCATCTACCAGGAACTTTTAGAGCACTTCATGCTTTCCTCTTGTGTCATGTTTTGCAGAGACACTGATTTAATTTAATTTACTTCCTCAGAGCCAGCATCTTTTAAACACCTCACATCTGGGGTGCCATTATCAGTGGATGGTATCACCATTAATGGTACCTATATCTTTTTGGTCCCCTGACAAACCAACTCTTTTTTTGTTAGGGAAACACACACATCGGGATGACATTTTATAAGAAAATAGGGTCACCACAGGACAGATTTAGGGCTCGCCCTTTAGTGGGTTGGTGCTCTGCCTGTAGGCAGGGATAGAACAGGGACACCAAAGTGAAAGAAAAGGGTAATTTTGACCATGTACCTTCTACTGAATAATACAGAATCAACAAACTGAGTAAGACAGACTAGGTACAAAGTGGTACTGGGTCAGGTTCAGGTTTTCCAAAACCAACTTTTGTAAGCACCAATTATTATAAAATGATTTTGAGGGGCTTACATAATAGAAACCACCTATAAATGAACCAATTTTAAAGACTACACCCTTAAAATTATTCAAACCAATGTTAAATGATGGTGGAAATTTCAATATTTCAGGGGTTTTTTTTGCACATCTTCAATCCAGGTTCTCTGATGGTGCAGTTTACAGTTTGTAAACCACTCTATGGGCACATGGCAGGGATAAGTAGGGAAGGAGCAGCATATGAGGTTTGGAGGGCAGATTTTTCTGGAATCGATTTTTATCACCATGTTGTATTTTAAGAGACCTTGTGGTATCCCCACAATGAAAAGCCCAAAAAGTCACCCAATCTTGGAAACTACACCTCTCAAGGAATTTATTGAGGGTTGTTCTGGAAAATACAACCCTCATGAAATGTGTTGAGGGGCTGTAGTGAGTGCTTTGATCCCACAGGCGTTTCATAGAATTTTGAAACATTTGGCTATGAAACTGAAAAATTACATTTTTTCCATAAAATGTTACATAGTTATAGTTAATACAGTCGAAAAAAAGACATAAGGCCATCAAGTTCAACCAAGGGATAGGTGGGGACTTGAATCCCAGAAGGAAGTAAGAATCAGATTTCTACACATTTTTATAAGCATTAATGTTATCTACTTTTAAGAATTCATCTAAACCCTTTTTAAAACTGTCCACTCTTCTTGCAGTGACCACATCCAGAGGAATTCCACAGATTCACAGTTCTTACAGTAAAGAAGCTTTGACGTTTCTGGAGACTGAACTTTTTCTTCTCCAGTCAAAGGTAGTGACCCCTTGTCTTTTGAGAGAATTTTACATGGAACAGTTTTTCACCGTATTTTTTGTATGGCCCAGTTATATATTTGTGTAGGTTATTGTCCCCCCTTAGATGTCTCTTTTCCAGACTAAAAAAAATATAATTCTTTTAATCTTTCTTCATAACTACCTTTGATGCCCCTTATCAGTCTAGTCGCTCTCTTTTGTACTTTTTCCAGTTCCAAAGCATAGCTTTGGAAGCAGAGCTGAACTGCATATTCCAGATGAAGCCACACCAACTTTGTAAAGTGGTAGTATTGCATCCCTATCCCGCATGTCCATGCCCATGCTTCGTTTAATGCATGACAATATCCTAGTAGCATTACAAGCAGCTGATTGGCATTATACGCTGTTATTTAATCTACAATCTACAAGAACACCCAAATCCTTCTCTAAAGTGACTCCCCCAGTGTTACCTACCCTAGGACATATGATGAATAGAGATGAGCGAATCTATTCGCTGCTTTGTAGATTCGTTACAAATCCTCGTTATTTCCTACTCTGAAGCGAATCCGGATCTTTTCAGATTCGCTCCATACGAATCTTAAATGTTCCTAAATCTTTGTACACTAACGCTACGTACGCATCTGATTTGTACGCTAATGCTACGCATCTGATAATTTGTACGCTAATGCATACGAATTCAGTTAAGTAGCGTACTTTTACTGTATGTTTGTTATTTGTGCGGAAATGTTTGCGGTGAGAACGGCAAAAAGCCCGGGAAGAACCCGGTCACCTGACCTGGGCTTGTTCTGTTGGGGCAAAACCCCCTTCTCTATGATTGTCAGGGTCCCAAATTAATTATTGAGCGCTCAGAGGAAATAGATGCACGCTTGTTCAGCTGTATCAAATATTCCCTGTTTATTGACAGAACACGTTGCTCTTTATAGTACAAAACCGCAGATAGGTGGGCGGGGTTTCTATAGTGCAGATAATAGTTTCTGTAACTTTTTACAAACATGACATTTAACTACTGAACGAAACCACAAATGTGGTTCCATCCCCCAACTCTTCCTGATCACAGGCAGAAGTGTCTGTTTTAAGAGGATGTCAAAAGGTTAGATACATGTTTTCTGAACGTTTAAAGAAGAAGTGGTTACCCTCACAATGAACATCATATTTATATATTTAGTTCTGCAATTTCCTGTAAGTAAGTAACTTATCAGAAACATAGAAACTTCTTCTTTCAAATTAATCTTAGGTTAAGATGGAGTCCTGATACAAAATGGATACTCAATCCCTCACAATTCCCCCATTTTGAGATATCTTGGAACTGACATCCTAACCCAGAGGTACTTCAGTTGGGATAGGCCCAACCGCCAGCTGAAGGCCAGATTCCCTCCCAGGTATCGATGCAGTTCCCAAGACTTCTCAATAATCCTGGTAGTTTCTCCTTTTGGTACAGAACCTGTTGGTACACATACACATCAGCTTCATCACAGCATATACTACTATACTTTAGATGATCAGGCCCTGGTCTTCTTTGTGTGACAAACTGCTAACAAGACATATGAACAAGTTCTTTAAAGGTCAGAGGGATTGCCAGATAAGGCACAGTTCTTGAACTCTCACGGGACTGTGAGTACAGATCCAACAGTCCTTAATTCTACTGTCAGTGTCATTGAAAGCATTGTCCCATTCATTATTCAGTTGACGAAATACTGCTGACACGCTCAGGGTCAGAGCCACTGTCAGCAGGAGGATCTTCATCCTTTGGCGTCGGAACTTTCTTGCAGTGAGAAGCGTGTTCTTCAACCTTTACTGCTGTATGAGTAGTCAACAGGACTTGGAAAGAACCATCAAATCTGGGATCCAGGCCTTTTCTCACATGTCTTTTTATCACCACCAGTTTCCTGGTTTCAGACTGTGTGTTCCTTCTACTGAATCTGGAAGGGAAGCAAACACTTGTTTATGGGAGTTCTCAAGCCTTTTTGTGAGGGCCCACACGTAGCTTTTTAGGCTATCATTGTTCATTTGTAATTGTTGCGGAAAATACAATCCTAATCTGGGGAACTCCTGTCTGATTCAATAACTTCAGGGACACCATACCTGCACACCGGGTCACTGACCAGTTTCTTTGCTGTGTTCTTTGCATTTGCCTTTGATACTGGGAAGGCTTCCGGCCACCCTGAAAAGAGATCAACACACACAAGGACAAGCTCATATACTCCTACCTTAGGCAGTTGTATATAGTCTATCTGCAGTCTCTGGAACGGGTAAAGTGGCCTGGGGGTGCTTGCTTGGAGTCTTCACCACTTGACCGTGATTGTTCAGTGCACAGACCATACATCCTTGTACAAACCGAGCGACTACTGTAGAAAATCTTGGAGCAATCCACCCTGCATTAACCACACTTACCATGGCACCTTCTGATAGGTGAGTGGGCCCGTGGGCCTCCTGAGCCATAGCTGGGTATAGAGGGCGTGGTAGACACATTTTGTCCTTGTTTTCTCCAAATTCCGTGTTTGGCCCCTTGTTCTTTTTCCTTAGGAGGGGCTTGCAAGCATTCTCTGAAATGTACTTACTGAAATGTCATCAGGTCTCAGGGCTCTCACCGGGGTGGCGTCAGCATTCAGTGGCTGGAGTGCAGCTTGTTTGGCTGCCTTGTCTACTCAATCATTGCCTTTTGCTTCCACCGTGGTACATCTTGTATGAGCCTTTACCTTAATAATAGCAACCTCCTCTGGTAACAACAGAGAGTTCATAAGTTCAAGTACAGAGTCTTTATTCTTTATAGGCTGGCCTGCTGATGTTAGGAAGTCCCTGGCCCGCCAAATAGGTCCATATTCATGTGCAATACCAAAAGCATACCTTGAGTCTGTGTAGCTGTTCACCTTCTTCCCCTTGGCCAATTTACACGCCTCAGTGAGTGCCTTCAGCTCCACCTCTTGCACTGACATGTGAGGTGGCAGTGGTTCAGCTGTCCCTACCTCATGCTGTGTGACCACTGAATATCCAGTGTGGAATCGGCTTCAATCTACAAAATACTCAAAATCGGGGTTATCAAGGGGGTTTTCATGAATATGTTCAAAACCAAATGTTTCCTGCTGTATTAATTGTATTCAGTCATGTTCAACAAGATTGGTTAAAAGTTCTGATACACCTCCCTCCCCCATTTCTGAATCTGTAATCGGCAACAGAGTAGCAGGATTCAGAGTAGTATGAGTACCATGAGGAGCGCACCCTGGAGTCTAAGTTGCCAGCCATAGAAATGTGCCTGAATGTCATGAGGTGTTTGTACAGTCACCGGGTAGTGTAACACCATTTCAGAAGCTTTTTCTATCATTGCCTGCACTGCCGCTACTGCCCTGACACAGGAGGGGGGCGCCTCTGGCGACAGGATATAATCTGACAGAAAAGTATGCCTCTGGCATTCACCATGTTTCTGAGTCATCACAACCGTATTGTGACCCTGCATTTCTGAGCAAAACAGCTAAAATTCCTTGTCATATTTTGGAATACCCTGAGCCGGGCTGAGGTTATGCACAGCTTCAACGTATGAGAATTATTCACTGCCTCTTCTGTCAGGCGAAATGGGTCAGATGACAGACAATCATACCGAGGCAACATTAACATGGAGGCATGCCTGATCCAGGAGCGACAGTGTGACACCAGCCCCCAAAACACTCTCAGGCTTTGTGCTCCTTTAGACACTTGTATTCTTTCTCCACTGCCTCCTTCCTCTTTGGGGTTAAGTAACGGTCTCCGTGAGAGAGACAGCGTCCTAAAAATACACTATTTTGAGGCTTTTACACCCGTTCTGATGGAGGAAAAAGAGATATAGTTGTTTCACAGCAAGTCTCATTGCCTTCAGCACACAGGAGCCAATCATCCACGTAAGGACAGATTGCAGAGCCTGTGTATACATGGTGGGGAGTTCTGAGCCCCCTGTGGCAGGACGGTCTAGGTATACTGGTTACCCTTAAATGTAAAGGCAAACAGATACTGACAGTCAGGATACAGTGAGACACTGAAGAAGGCATCTGCCAGGTCTGTCACTGTGAGACACGTAGCACTGGATGGAACTTGTGACAGTAAGGTATGTGATCTTGGCACTATTGGAGTTTGTAAAACTGTCACCTTGTTAACTTCTCTAAGATCATGAACCATCCTGTAACTGACAGGCTGTCCCTTAGCTGTTGTCTTCTATTGGGAACAGCAGGGTATTATCGGTAGATACTCTTTTTTACCAATATACCGGCTTGGAGAAAATCATCATTTTGACTGGCCACTGCTATCTCCTGGGCATGACTGAGCGGGTACTGCTTCACTTGAGGGGGCTGACATCCTGGCTTAAAATACACCATAGCCGGAGACACAGGGAGTCTTCCAATGTCTGTGTTAGATTTTGCCCACAAATCCTCCGGTACCACCTCAAGAACAGCCTGGTCTACAAGGGTTAATTCTGAAGGCTCAGTCTCAGGCAGGGCCAGTGTCGCTATTAAGGGACATAATACTTCTTCTGGGGCCCCAAAATCTACACGGGTCGTGCCATCGGGATCAAAGTGTATGTGGGCTCCCAGTGCTTCTAAAACATCACTCCCTAAAAGAGGTTATGGCAGTTTTTTTTTTTTTCTTTTTTTTTTTTTTTAATTGGGTGACAACCGTACTGTCTCGCCCATTAGTCCAGTCTGATCCCACCCCATGTCAGTCAAATGGTCCGCAGTCCAGCTGCATATGTCTCTACTGTCTCTTGAGGTCCCTGAATTACGTCTTTTAGATTTCTGGAACGCTCAACTTTTCTTTCCCTTTGCCCATTCCTTGAAAACTCAGACAAACTCTGCTCCTGATGGTAAAGTCTTCTAGAGACAAATCTTCAAAAGTCCTCCTCCTATGTTCAGTCAGGAAAGGGTCCACAACCTGATACTGTGATTCCCCTAGTTTCATCAAGTCCTCCAGGTCAGCCCAAGTGGCTCTGTATGTCTCCTGAATCTGCTGTAACATCCTAGCAGTGGGTCTCATCAGGGTTCTGGGAGTTTAGTCAACAGTCCTAATAGGTCTTTAGGACTCCAAGGTCCTGGGGCTTCGGGAGCCATAGGGGTGAATGTGTCCGTGGTGTCTGGTGTGGGTGTCTGAGCAGGTAGGATTCTAGTCTTAGTCAATACAGGACAAATGCCTGTTGGTTTCTGGGGTCGACATGCCCCACAAACTTTACAAGTGTCAGTCCAGTCTGGGTTCTGGTTTCCACAAACATTACACATCCATCCCTCTGGTCCACTCCTGGACTGTCTGGTGGGTGCACTGGCCAGGGGGTATGGAGGTGGCGTTTCTCCAGACTTCTCACATTGCTCTTTGTGAGTATACAACAATCTGCCTTGCACAACTTCTCCTCTCCACCCATCAGTTTCAATCTCACGAGCTACTTTTATCCATGTATCAACCACATCTTCACATCCATGATCCTTTATCCAACCACAATGAGTCCTTCTGAATCTTTCCCAGACTAGCTTCCTCGGGCTTCCTCCATGAATCATGGTGCCACCGTACTAGTACTCCTAGGGTTAAGATTCCCGTACTTCATCCCTGCCTTCTCCAGCACTCTGTCCACATTCTTCAGACTCTCTTTACCTCCTCTTTCCTTCATCAATGTTTTGGCTGTCTTATAACCTTCTGGTATACTAAAAACATTCTCCATTGATCTTCAACTGTACCAACCAGAACAACTATAGAAAGTAACACAATTCAGACGTCTATTTTTCCCCTCAGTTCCAAACAGAGCTTTACCACTTCATGTACTCTGTTTCTGAGGTTTATTTTCCTCAGTCCCAACAAAGCTTCCCAACTATAATCATATAGTTTACTTTGTCCCTGAGTTTTCCCTTTCTATAATGTTCTGCAATTTTCCAAACCCAGTAAAGAACAAACAAGACGTATACCGTGACTCCTAAAACCAGACCAAAAACATCCCGAAGTTACTCATGATCAGAAACTAAACCCAACAATCATAGGTATTATCAACCTTCAAGGTTCTTTATCAATATGGACTCGACTGTAAAAGGACTTTATACTTACGTTCCTTCAACAATCCCTCGAGCCAGACAACCAGTCAGGGAGGCACAGATATATTGTAAGATAAAATCTCTTACCTTGCAGCGCTGTCTTTTATATCTGTCCGTCCCGGTCCGGATTATCCAAGTTGTCGGGAGATCAATGAAGTGTCCTTTAGTCGAGCCCCGCGTTGGTCGCCAAGTTTTGTTGGGGCAAAACCCCCTTCTCTATGATTGTCAGGGTCCCAAATTAATTATTGAGCGCTCAGAGGAAATAGATGCACGCTTGTTCAGCTGTATCAAATATTCCCTGTTTATTGACAGAACACGTTGCTCTTTATAGTACAAAACCGCAGATAGGTGGGCGGGGTTTCTATAGTGCAGATCATAGTTTCTGTAACTTTTTACAAACATGACATTTAACTACTGAACGAAACCACAAATGTGGTTCCATCCCCCAACTCTTCCTGATCACAGGCAGAAGTGTCTGTTTTAAGAGGATGTCAAAAGGTCAGATACATGTTTTCTGAACGTTTAAAGAAGAAGTGGTTACCCTCACAATGAACATTATATTTATATATTTAGTTCTGCAATTTCCTGTAAGTAAGTAACTTATCAGAAACATAGAAACTTCTTCTTTCAAATTAATCTTAGGTTAAGATGGAGTCCTGATACAAAATGGATACTCAATCCCATACACTGAGTAAACCAGTTGAGACGAGCAGGAGCTTGTGAAAGACACAGAACTGTGTTCTGTAACTTCTGTTTTTATTCTGGGCACCATTACAGATATCAGGGCTAGTGCAGGGCTTGTAATATTATTCAGGCAGAGAGAGTGAGGGAGGAGACAGGGAGAGAGACAAAGACCTGATTGCCTGCCAAGTGAAAATGTCTGGCACTGTAAAGCAGGAGGGTTCCTGACCTCCAGCTCCAAAAAAAAGAAGGTGGCACAGGCCAGTAGCAGTGGCAAAGCACATGTAGGCGCATCTGTTAGCAGTAGAATTCGTAGTATTTGGCCACTGTTCCACCAGGCTAACCTACCATGGAGCAAAATTGTTGTAGAGGAGAAAGTGGATGAGGTAGTGGAGTGGATGGCTCACTCATCTCAATCACAGCAGGATGACGTGCCTTCTGCTGACACTGTATCATGTAGCCAGGGGTCAGACTCAGAGCGTTCCTCCTGCTCCACCATTCAGCTCCAGAGAAGCCCGTCATTTTCTGCCTCCTCTCTGCCTTCAGTGCCCCCTCCTAGTGGTGTGCCTTCTGTGTTTTATCAACTAAAAGCCCACCGAACCCCACCACACAATCTGGCAGATATTGACAAAAGCCTCCCTTAGGATTTTTTAGAGAGCAGTCAGTGTTTGGACTGCCCAGAAGCGGAGGTTGGTGGGGAACAGCCGATATCGCAGTCAGACAAAAGTGGTGGGGGGTCTGATGTTGATGACTGTGTGTTAGACAGGAGGACCTGGGAGCCAGATTGGAGTGGTGAGGAGGATTTGATCTCCGAGGAGGAGGGCGGTGGTAGTGGCAGCAAGAGAGGGCAGAGGCGAGGCAGGCCCTGGCCTGCCTTGGGAACTAGTGAGACCACAAATACAGTGGGGGGATCAGGGTCCAAGCGTGCAAGGGCTATGCCAAGCTTGGCCACCTCTGGAGGCCAAATGTCAGGTATGTGGAAGTATTTCATCACTCTGCCAGGGGACATCAGCATGGCCACATGCAATTTCTGCAAGCAGAAATTGAGCCGTGGGAAAGCCTCAATTGTAGGGATCACTGCTCTGTGGAACCTTCTAACCAAGGTGGAATACAGCAGTGCCTTGCTTCTGAAGAGCTGGCTACTTCTCCCGGGGTCCCTTGCATCAGGCAGCCTGCCTCCAGGGGTGTAACTAGTATATACACATTCTCGTCGTCAACCGTGTACGTTTCTCCACCTCCTACTCGTCAGCCGTCCATCATCGAGTGCGTGGCCAGGAAGCAAGTTTACGCAACCAGCAATCCCACAGTGTGCAAACTTAATTCCCATATGGCCAAGTTGCTGACTGTGCAGTTTCTGCTGTTCAGTTTAGTGGATTGTACTGCTTTTAGGGAGCTGATGGCAGATCCCTAGCTGGCATAACTTTTCTAATAAAGCCATTCCCGCCCTTTACTAGCACGTGATGGACAACATAGGACGCTCCCTGCAGCTGTCCCTCTGCAACACCGTGCACGTCATGGTCGACACCTGGAGCAGTGTGTATGGCCAGGGGAAATATATGTCCTTTATGGCCCACTGGCTGAATGTTTCTAGTGGTAGTGAGGCAGCACCCCAGCAACAGAGCCAGTTGCTTTTGTCACCTCCACACAGTTTCCAGCCAGGATTGCAGACCACCACACACTTATCCGCTCCCTCCTCCACCTCCACGGGCAGCGCAGTGTCCCACCTGTCGTGTGAAAGAGACACTACAAACTGTATTTTGTATAGCCATGTCACTTTTGATAGCCTTGTCATTGTGAACTGTATTTACATGTATAAAAGTGTTGTAAGACCATCCTAGGCAGTAATACCAATTTCCACCACTAGATGGTGCTGACCAGTAACATATAAATATACCCCTCTATGGTATAGAGAGGAGGTAGTGAGTCAGTAGTAGAGAAGCATGTGAGGATGGCAGAAGCAATCTAAGCTATGTGCAGGAGGAGAGAGTCACCCCAAGGCCGACATTCCTGCTGGACACTGACCATGTCACAGCTCCATGATGGCAATTTACAATTTCTTGTCCGCTAGAAACTGGCATGAACTGGATTACAAGCCTGTCAAAGGTAAACGCTGAGCTCATCAGCTTCATGGACTTTGTCAGCAAAACTTATAGTGACTGGGAGTAGCTCCACAGCATCCGGACACAAACCTAGCAACTTCAAGCTAAAGTTGTGATGTAATGACCTACTGAAAACCCCAAGGGCAGTCAGGTTTCTACTATAGTAACACGGTGCAGAAGTATTAATTCCTGCCATGCAGGGCCAACATACCCTGGAATATTAATCTCATTTTATCCAGAGCCAAGACTAGTTTTATCAGGGGACTGACTGGAAGGAGAAATTAAGAGTAACAGGATTTAAAGCTATAGTAACCTACCATCACTGCCTTAGAGGTCCTACAATACTACTCTCTAACATCTGCTGCCTACTAAAGAAATTGTACCTTATAACATTCAACCTCAAGGCAAAAGTAAAGAGTTTATTTTACATCTTCAACTGCCTCATTATTGCTACCAAGGCTGTGTCTACCTTAATACACTGGTGTCATGGATAACCAGGACCCAGCCGACCGACACGGTCAAAATTACCACCAAGGGCACCTCATTTGACTATCCGGTGGAGTCCTGCATATGGAGTGTGCCCGGAGGGAAGTCATGTCCACCCTCCACGCAACTGCATGCCAGGGGCAGTCAGCAGAACCGTGAGTAAAAACCATCGGCAACACCACACTGCGACATATCCCTGACGCTCACGTGTTCCCCCTGCGGTACTGGCTCACTGCAGCAGTACGCCTGCAGCAGCATGAGGGCACAGTTGACCCGCTCCTTCCTATCACATGTGCCAGGTTAAATGCTGCCACATTGTGTTAGACTTGATCTATCTCGGCAACACCAGCCACACAGGCAATCACTTGCTGCATTACATCAAGCAGCTAATTGCACGCTGGCTGTCTCCCCGCCAGCTGCAAGTGGGCAAGGTCGTGAGTGACAACGGGACAAATATAGTGGCAGCGCTGAACCTGGGGCAATTCACGCATGCTCCCTGTATGGCACATGTACTAAATCTAGTGGTTCAGAAATTTCTGAAAACATTCACTGGCCTGTGCAAAGTGCTGGCAAAGTCATGGAAGCTTTGCACTCATTTGAGTCACTCTTGTGTGTCCCGCCATGCTCTGCTGGACTTGCAATGGCAAAACGGTCTGCCGCCACACCGGTTGATAGGTGATGTGCCAACTCGGTGGAATTCCATGCTTCACATGTTGCAGTGGCTCCTTGAGCAGCAGAGAACAGTGGATGACCTTGTCCTGCAGCCAGAATCATCGACCGCAGTGTGCTGAAACACTTTGAAGAAACCACTAAATTGGTCAGCAGGGACAGCTGCGGTCTGAACAACATTGTGTCAATAATATTTGTCCTTGAAAAGACACGGTCAATCAAGCATCAGGGGGCGATGGGGGAAGGTAACCCTGCACATCTCTCTGTGCGCCCTGCTGTGACTGTTGGGGAGCCCCAATGACAAAGTTCCATGGAGGTGCAGGAGGGGGATGAGGATGAGGAGCTTCAGCTAGAGGAGGGGGAGGAGTTTGATTATGCCCAGGAGGAGGAGGAGACACAGTTGGAGGAGCAGGAGGATGACGATGACACCTTCAGGGGCACTCAATTGTCTGAGACAGACAGATCTGGCTCCTTGGGCACGCTAGCCAGGATGGTGAGCTGTATGCTCACATGCTTACGTACTGACAGGTGTATTATAAAAATAAGGCAGACTGATGAATACTGGCTTGTGATGCTTCAGGACCCGCGGTTTCACTCCAACATGGGGGATTGTTTTTCTCCCCAAGAAAGGAAGGAGAAATTAGCTTCATACCAGGAGAAGCTATGTACTAACCTGGCCACAGCTTTCAGCCAGCCCCAGCCTGCTGCCAGCGTCTCTAAAAGGGAGGCCCGCCAGAGTCACCCACCTCCTGCCCCAACCAGCAGCAGCCAGTTAAGCCTCATGACCATGATGGAACATTTTTTTTTCAGCTTCCCAACAGGCACAGCCAAGTGAGCAGGCCCAGTCCACCCGCCTCAATGACCAGGTTCAGGCTTACCTGCAGTCTGGCTCGCAAAGCCTGTTCTCAGACCCCCTGGACTTCTGGGCAGCCAGAATCTAACAGTGGCCTGAACTTGCCCACTATGCACTAGGGCTTCTTTCCTGCCCATCCTCAAGTGTCATGTTGGAGAGGGTTTTTAGCGCCACTGGGGGGGGTGGTGACACCCAAATGGACAAAACTGTCACCTGGCAGTATTTACTATTCACTCTCTGCTGATGTACCCCGTCCCCTACTACTACTGCCAGTGCCACCCATGAAAAGCCCATATATAATGTTCTCTGCCTCTCTTTACTACAAGGGAGAATGTTTACAGGCTTGTTGTCCAAACAAGCCAAGCCACCCTGTATTTCTCTTACTGTAATCCGGGAACCGGACTGTGCTTAATTTTTTAAGGCTTTGGCCTAAAGACACCCTGTCTTCATTAATCCTGGAACCGGCCTTTGGTCAATTTTTGAAGGCTCCGTCCTAAAGAGACACACCTGTCTTCACACAAATGCGGGCTCTGGCCTTTGCACAATTTTTGGAGGCTCTGGCCTAAAGAGACACCACTGTCTTCTTCACAGTATGAAGGGGTTAAAGGTTTACAAAAACAATCAAAACACAGGTTTTAGAGGAATTATTTTAGGAATAAATTATTAACTTTGAACAAATAATAAAAAAACAAAAGAAGAAAAACATTACGCCGGCCTTTGCCGACGTCTGGCCATCATTGTCTGCAGCTCTCAGAGCTCCAGCTGCAATCTGCGAATAAGCCAGGAGGCAGCATGGAGCCTGGTGTCAAAACACCGTAAGGCTGCCTCCACTTCGAAGTCTGTCGAGAATCTCTGGTTCCCTGCTCCGCTATTCCCGGTGGCCAGCGCACTGATGTGACGTAGGCGGCACGATGACGTCATCACGCCGCCTGCGATGTTCCTCAGGAGCAGACCCACCAGAAGAGGCCGGGTCTGCACTGTGGGACCGCGCCTGGACAGGTAAGTATAAACTGCCCTCTCCCTATACTTTCTACATGCAGCCCTAAACCTAATACTGGCCCCTGCCTCTCTATTTCTGATCCCCAATACTGGCCCTGCCTTACCCTAACACTAATACTGGCCCCTGACCCCAATACTGGCCCTGCCTTACCCTAATACTGGCTACTGACCCCCAATACTGGCCCTGCCTTACCCTAATATTGGCTACTGACCCCCAATACTGGCACTGCCTTACTCCTAACCCTGGTCTCTGACCCTCAATACTGGCCCTGCCTGACCCCTAACCCTAATAAAGGCCCCTGACCCCTACCCTGGTACTGACCTCTAACCTTGGATCCCTAACCCTGATACTGGCCCCTGACCCCCTAGTATTGACCTCTAATACTGGCCCTGCCTCACCCCCCTAATACCGGCCATGTCCCATCCCTAACCCTAGTACTGACCCCTACCTTAGTACTGACCTCTATCCCTGGACCCCTAACCCTAATACTGACCTCTAATATTGTCCCTAACCCTAATACTGACCGCTAACTCTAATATACTGTACTGATCCCTAATACTTTCTCTAACTCTAATAGTACGCCATACTGACCCCTAACCCTACTACTGACCACTAACCCTAAGGCTACATTCACATGACCATATGTGTTTTGCGGTCCACAATTGCGGATCCACAAAACACGGATACTGGCTGTGTGCGTTCCAAATTTTGTGGAACACACATGCCCAGCCCTATGATAGAAATGCCTGTTCTCATCTGAGATTGCGGTCAAGGATAGGACATACTCTATCTTTTTTACAGGGCCATGGAATGGAACTACGGATTTGTGGCCCCATTGATGTGAATGGAAATATGATCATGTGAATGTACCCTAATGCTGCCTCTAACCCCAATACTGGCCCCTAACTGATACTGACCCTAATGCTAATACTGGCCCTAAGGGTGCATTCAGACGACCATATTTTGCGGAATGGGTGTGGACCCATTCATTTCAATGGGGCCGCAAAAGATGCTGACAGCACACCATGTCCGCATCCGTAGTTCCATTCCGTGGCCCCACGAAAAATATAGAGCATGTGTCCTATTCTTGTCCGCAAAAATAGGCATTTCTATATAGGGCTGGCACTGTGCATGCCGCAATTGTGTTTTGCGGATCCACAATTTGGGGACTGCAAAACACTTTCGGTCGTCTGAATGTAGCTTTATGCTAATACTACACCTAACCCTAATACCTGCCTCTAACCCTAATACTGGCCTCTAACCCTAATACTGGCCTCTAACCCTAATACTGGCCCCTAACCCGAATACTGGCCCCTAACCCATATACTGGCCCCTAACCCCAATACTGACCCCTAATCTAATACTGGCCCTAATATACTAACACTAATGCTAATCCTATCCCTAAAACTGATCGGAACCTTAACTACAACCCCCAATACCTCACGTACCTCACAGTGACCATAATATTTGACTGTCCACATATATCTGTACACACTACATCTTTTATACCTCACACCTGACACATAGTATACACACAGAGTATTGATACGTCAGGTAAAAGGTATAATAGATGCAGTGGGTAAACGTATATAGTATATACAGTAGTGTACTGATATGTGAGGTACGAGGTATAACACATGCAGTGTGTACAGGTATATAGTATATACAGCAGTTTACTGATATGTGAGGTACGAGGTATAATAGATGCAGTGTGTACAGATATATAATATATACAGCAGTGTACTGATATGTGAGGTATGAGGTATAATAGATGCAGTGTGTACAGATATATAATATATACAGCAGTGTACTGATATGTGAGGTCCGAGGTATAATAGATGCAGTGTGTACAGATATATAGTATATACACTGATGTATATACTATATATACCCACTACATCTAGCTTGTCATGTGACCCTCAGCAACTTGTAGCCAGTGACGTCTCACCCACTGCATTCTAGCTTTTACCGAGTATTATAATAGTCGGTAAAAGATAGATGTGTACGCTGTATTCAGGGAGCACTCAGAAGAGGCACTATACATAAAGGGGGCACACTGAAGGGGCAGTATACACAAATGGGCACATATAAGAGGCGCAATACATAAAGGGGGCACATAAAGAGGCACTTTTTATAAGGGGCACCAAGCATGTGGCACTAGCATTAGGGGCACTGTGTGTGGCACTATAAACAGAGGGCACAGAGCATGTAGCACTATACACAGAGGGCACAGAGCATGTGGCACTGTATACAGAGGGCACAGTGTATGCGGCACTATATACATAGGGCTCAGAGTATGTGGCACTATATACAGAGGGCACAGAGTATGTGGCACTACTATTGGGGGCCCTGTGTGTAGCACTAATGCTGCTGTTATATTCAGGACACAGCATGTGGCACTGAGATGAGTCTGTGTCAGTCTGCAGGATACCAATGTGTTGGTAAAGAATGAAGCTAAAGAGATCTTCTCTGCAAAATCTGCAGAGCTGAAATGTGGACGAGAGAAGTCATCATGGTGGCCTGAGCCAGATGGAGAGGAACTCAGGAGGAGACGTCATCTGTAAGTCGCTAAATGGAAATGATTATTCTGCTACTAACTGTGTATTATGAGTGTTGTAGTCACCTGGATGATCTACAGCTGATGATGGGTGGTAGCATGCTGTTTTGTGCAACAACAACTCTCAGTATCCCTTTACACTTGTTCAGGCCATACTGGGAGCTGTAGTTTCACACCGCACAAGGTCGAGAACTTGGTTCTGGTGATGTATTTATGTAGAGAACTTGGTTCTGGTGATGTATTTATGTAGATAACCTGGTTTTGGTGATGTATTTATGTAGAGAACTTGGTTCTGGTGCTGTATTTATGTAGTGAACTTGGTTCTGGTGATGTATTTAAGTAGATAAGTTAGTTCTGGTGCTGTATTTATGTAGAGAACTTGGTTCTGGTGCTGTATTTATGTAGAGAACTTGGTTCTGGTGATGTATTTATGTAGAGAACTTGGTTCTGGTGATGTATTTATGTAGAGAACTTGGTTCTGGTGATGTATTTATGTAGAGAACTTGGTTCTGGTGCTGTATTTATGTAGTGAAATTGGTTCTGGTGCTGTATTTATGTAGTGAACTTGGTTCTGTGCTGTATTTATGTAGAGAACTTGGTTCTGGTGCTGTATTTATATAGAGAACTTTCTGGTGCTGTATTTATGTAGAGAACTTGGTTCTGGTGCTGTATTTATGTAGTGAACTTGGTTCTGGTGCTGTATTTGACTTATGGGTTTTGTTATGGTGCTATAATTCTTGTTGATTTTGTTGCTGTATTTGACATATGGGCCTGGTTCTGGTGTTGTATTCATGCAGTGAACTTGGTTCTGGTGCTGAATGTATGTAGTGATCTTGGTTCTGGTCCTGTGTTTGACTTATAGGTTTGGTGCTGGTGCTGTGTGTATTTAGTGATCTTGGTTCTTGCTCTGTATTTGTGTGTTAAACATACATCTGATGCTATACGTCTAATACTATCCATTCACATTTGCGCTTAGGTCACTGTCACAGATTATGTCAAAAAGACCAGACAGAAAAGTTTTGCATTCAAGACCCTTTTGTCTGGTAAAGGAGCAGCATCCTGAGCAGACCCCATTGTAGTCAATTGAGTCTTTTGAGATCAGGAATTGGTAAATCTGGTCCCTCTAATGATCAAGCTGTTGCTACGGACTCAGTCATGTCATGTATCTGAGATCCAACATGAAAACACAATCGGCTGCCGCCTTTTGACGATTTAAAGCCGTTTTACCTATACTGCCTTTATGGTAGATGGAGTTAAATAGGTTAAGGGTGGGCCGCTACACATGGGCCAGTGCTGTGTGCTTGCCCCCCAAGCCAAAATTTGCCAGCCAGCCCCTGGGCGAGCCCTTTAAATATGTAAATATATCCACGACCTGACGGGCCTTTGCGCAGCACGCTTGCTTCGCGCATGCGCCGCGCACGTACCTGCTCTTGGGCCGGACACAGGAGCAGACCTAGGAGGACGGCTGCAGAAAGAGACGTCACGTCGGGCCGTGTCTTGTGTCTTCACCCCGATATTCTTGGTGTAACAGAATTAATATTTAAACACAAAGGGGTTCAGTGAAACCACACACTCCAGGTATTTCTAATTGATTGCAAATGTAGCTCAGTCAGTTTACCCTAAGGGTGGGTTCACATTGCATTTTGGTGATGCGTTTTGAAACGCATGCGTTTGGTTGATAGAAACGTGTTTAGCGTTGTAATATTAATGATAATGATTAACAACGCTAAACACATGTTTCTATCAACCTAACGCATGCGTTTTGGTGAAAACGCATATCCTTTTAGTGTAAACGCACCCTTACTGAAATACTCCAGTGTTGTGAAAATGGCAAGTTTAATGTGGGCTGGCAGAGGGTTTGTGCCAGGGCTGCTTTTTAGTCCCAGTCCGGCCCTGGTGGAAACAGTAATATAATTAGTATGATCAAGTTAAAGGGGTTGTTCCACGAAAAATATTCTAAACTTTCAAACCAGCACCTGGATCTGAATACTTTAGCATTTGCATGTCATTAAATATTTGGTATATCTACTAGAACTGAAATTCAGTGAAATATATCTTTATTGAGCCATTTTTTTTCTTCTTTGAACTGCTCACTGAGTAGGCCACAGATGGTCAGTTTAAATCTTCAACTGCCTCCTGTCCTGAGCTGTGATAGGGAGATATCATGGACACAAGTCCTAACATGTAGCAGAATAGACACTAGTCAAACTACCCTTAAGTAACCAGCATGATGTAGCAGAGTAATTGGGGCAGATCTCTGGAGCTATGTGAGGTGCAGCGCTGTTTCTCGCTTTGTTAAAGAGTTGCCAAAGATGTGATGTATGACACATTTTTAAAAATATTTTTGGGGTAACACAAGTTTCTAATTTCACTACCTTGATTTTACAATTATTGTGATAACATGTCTGCTTCACTAACCACTTGGAGAACATAATGTGTTCACACTCTAGTTATCAATAACATGTGGCATGATCCTAGTGCTTGAAAATATTAAAATTCTGTTAATTAGGGGTTTGTACTTACTGGACACCCATATTGATTGGTCTTCCCACGGGCCTGGGGAAAACTCCCCCCTGACGGTTGGAGCTACAAAAGATAAAACATAAATTTAGCTTATATTTTGAAGACAGAAGATCCACCCATTATACTTTTTATTTTACCTACCTTCTACCTCTGGAAGTTGGGCAGGTGGGCTCCTCTCTGGCAGTTGTGGTGGAGGAGGGTGAGAGGGGCTCCTCTGTGGTGCAACAGCTGTCAAAAATCATTAAATAATGGCATTACATTCAACTCTAATGAACAGTTGTAACTTCTGATGTTGATACATCTGAATAGTTTGGGGCTAGATCCCATTCCTCACCACTAGTGCTCTACTGTATCACTGCAGCTGCACTCCCACGTAGCCTGGATTAAAAATAAATTAAATATGTTTACACTTACTAGAAGCTGAAGGTACTGTAGGGGCTGCCCGGGCACGACGCTGACAATGACGTCGTTGACTTTGCTCTGCTCTGATGACTGTTTTTAATACTAATACTGTATACTACTACAAAGATATTATGGGTGAGAGGAGTGCCATATCCATTCTTTTCTTCTAAATGGCGGTCCATCACCTTGACCATGTATTTAAGCTCTCCAGAGCTAAATGCTGATGAACACCTGGAAGCTATATTGAAAACTTCGCTCTGCCTCTGAGGACTGTACACCGCGGCCTAGCGTCGTGCGTATTACACAATCACGAGACAATAGTACGCTAAGGATTCGTACGCACTTTGTACACTCATGCGTACGTGTTAAGTAGCGTATCTTTAACAACGCTATGTTCGTTATTTGTGTGGGAATGTTCGACCGAACTTCGACCGAATAAATTCGTATTAAGAACAAATCTTTTTATAATTTTGTCAAATGTTCGCAGAAGCGAATCTTTGAAGATTCTCTCATCTCTAATGATGAACACAGATTATTACTACAAAGATGCATAACATTTATCCACATTTAACCTCATTTGCCAAGTTGATGCCCAATCACTCAGTATCCAAGTCAGCTTGTATTTTATGGGCATCTTCCATAGACTGCACAGTACTACATGGCTTAGTCTCATCTTCAAAAATAGAAACGGTGCTAATAATCTCATCCTCAATATCATTAATATGATAAATTAGAGAACCCAGCACTGAACCTTGGGGTACACCACTTAAAACCCAGGACCATTCTGAATAGGAATCATTGACCACAACTCTCTGGACACAGTCCTTCAGCCAGTTTTCAATCCAATTACAAACTATCCTTTCCAAGCCTATAGACTTTATTTTACCTAATAAATGTCTGAGGGACAGTATCAAAAGCCTTTTCAAAATCCAGAAACGCTACATCCACAGCCACCCCTCTGTCCAGGCTGCTACTCACCTCCTCATAAAAACAAATCAGGTTAGTCTGACAACTTCTGTTCTTGGTAAATCCATGCTGATTATCAATTATATTATTTACAGTCACATACTCCTGTATATAATCCCTTAAGAGTCCTTCAAACATTTTTCCCACAACAGTTAAATTAGTCTATAATTACCTGTAGAGGACCTTGATCCTTTTCTGAATATGGGCACCACATTTTCTTTGCCAATCACTTGGCACTGTACCAGTACCTAGAGAATCTTTAATAATTATAATCAGGGGCACAGCAATGAATGAACTCAGCTATTTAAGAGCTCTTGGTTGTAATCCATCTGGACCTAGAGCCTTGTTCACATTTACCTTATTTAAAGAGGTTCTGTCACTAGGTTGTCACCTATGTATTTAAATACATAGGTTACAAGGCCTAGTGACAACTTTTAAAATCATACCTTTCATGCAGAGTTCTGCGCAGCGGTCGCGTAGAAATTTAAACTTTAAAAAGTATGCAAATGAGCCATTGGAGCACCGGGGGGCGGCCTCTTTCCTCTGGAGCACCGCTCCTTCACCGCCCCCCCGGGCCCGAGGCACGTCCCCTGTCTCTAATTACGCCCCTTTCTGTATTTGATAGACAGCGCGCTGAACTCTCACGTATGCGCCCTAAAATTTTCCCGGCGCATGCGCAGTAGCGCTTGCAGTGTCTACACTGCAAGCGCTGTCTTCTCTTCTGCGCACGCGCCATCACTCCCGGGACTAGCGGATGCGCCGGGAAAATTTTAGGGCGCACTCTCATTTGGATAATGCACAGGACATCACACTGTCAGTATCTTATCCCAATAGAATTTCCTTTATTCACAGCATACATATATGCATAAATTTAAAATAAAAATAAAGATAAAAATAAAAAATGGTAAAAAACTTTTTAAAATGGAAATCACAAATATAGTAGTCAAAATTGATGTCAGAGAGTTTGTGTTGTCAGCAGCATCAAGTTTATGTGCGGTAACTTAAAATTAGCAGCAACCTGAAATCAGCAGCATGAAATTGGCAGCAATAGCTACAACTATGTATATCTCTGAGCAGCAAGAACTCCATCAATTAAGCCGGGATACGTGCAAATATTGTTCCAACCATTATGTCCAAATTTAGGTAAGTACTAGGTAGGTATCATAAGTCCTACGGTGATGCTGACAAATGTGTATTTCACCTTGATCCACAACTTACAGGTATAGCTTCCTGTGTCGAATATATAATGGAGACCGCGTCTATGCAGGAATAAATGGTGAGTATTTACTAAGTTGAAACTATTGTTAATAGTGGCGTCCCACGTGGTTTTAACAGCAGTATATTCAAACCACTTATTGTTCCCCTATGGGGCATCCGATGGTGTAGTTCCGCTATTACGTGCAGACTGTTGCTGTGCGGTATGGTCGCTCCCGTGAATGGCGTCTACTCACGCTGACTCCCCATGTTCCGCCGCTGCAGATTCAGTCTGTCACGTGATCGGAGAGTCTCACGTGACCCTACGGCTGCTCCGAGCGTAGGATTCTTTTAGATAGATACTTTCTAGCGTCGTGACTTTACCTTGTTGTTACTCCAATATTGTGCACAATTAGTCCATTCTTAATGAATACCACAGGCCTGGGTTTCTAATGGAAGGCATGAATAAATTCCATACAAACAGTCCGCCAGACGCGTTTTGAGGTTATTCCAACCTCTTCCTCAGTGGCCATGTTTGTCGGGTCATCTTTCCCTTTTTTTATAGTCCTTGATGGGAAATAAGAAAAACCCAATCTGGATTTATCCATATCGATTATTACTATTCATATTATTTTTCTTATTCTGTTTATTCTCTTCATTCCATGACTTCAAATGGGTATGCAAATGTTGCTGCCATCATTATAATCAGAACTGACATTTTCTAACAAGCATACGCATTTAATTGCGTTTTGCATGCGTTTTTTGTGCGTTTTTTAAATTATTTTATTGTTCTTCTACAAGATCACTAATAAATATATTGAAGAGAATAGGGCCCAATACTGACCCCTGTGGTACCCCACTAGTGACGGTGACCCAATCTGAGTGTGTACCGTTAATAACCCTCTATTTTCTATCACTGAACCAGTTACTTACCCACATAGACATTTTCTCCCAGGCCAAGCATTCTCATTTTATATACTAACCTTTTATGTGGTACAGTGTCAAATGCTTTGGAGAAGTCCAGATATACGACATCCATTGATTCGCCGCGGTCCAGTCTAGAACTTACCTCCTCATAGAAACTGAATAAATTGGTTTGACATGACCGATCCCTGATGAAGCCATGCTGATATGGAGTTATTTGCTTATTTTCATTGAGGTACTACAAGATAGCATCTCTTAGAAAACCTTCAAACAGTTTACCCACGACAGATGTTAAACTTACCGGCCTATAGTGTCCGGGCTCTGTTTTTGGACCGTTTTTGAATATTGGCAACACATTAGCTATGCGCCAATCCTGTGGAACACACCCTGTGAGAGGAATTGAAATTTAGAAAATTGTAATTATTAAAAAAAATTTGGTAAACTTCCATTTCATAAATAATGGTGAAATATATGGTCTCAAATTTATGATGGTCATGAAGTACAATGTGTATCGAGAAAACCGTCTTAGAATGGCTTGGATAAGTAAAAGTGTTCCAAAGTTATTACCACATAAAGTAACATATATCAGATTTGCAAAAAATGGCCTGGGCATGAGGGTGAAAACTGGCCCCGGGTAGAAGATGTTAAATGCCCTTTTTTGTCATGTTTTATGTTGCTTTAGTCACAAATTTTTCATTTTCACAACGGGTAACAATTTATTACACATTTTCTCCAGAAAATGGCAACACCCCTAATATGCTCTTAAACTGTTGATTGGACACACTGCAGAGTTCAGAAAGAAAGAGCACAGTTTGCATTTGAGGGCTAGTTTGATGATTTATACAGCACTGACCAGCAACTGTAGAGGCTCCAAGGTTAAATAAAAAAGAAACCCCCAAGAGGTGACCCCATTTTAGAATCCACATCCTCACAGAATTTACCAAGGGGTATAGTTAGAACTTTCTCTCTGTTTATTCATTTTTCATATATAAAACAGTATCAGTGGCCATACAGACTAGTTTTTCACTGTCTGTACGACCTTGCAGTACAAATATCGGATAACAATTAATTAAATCTCCCCCAATTCCCCCACACCCCCACCCTTTGCAAGATGTCTGTTGTCTCATGCCTCCTCCTGTATCTTTTTCAGCTGACTGGATTTGCGCAGTCTTTACTCATCATTAAGGCACCTTTAAAGCACCTAACTTCCCAGCAATGCCAGCTTTTAAGTACCATTCTGTGTGTCTAAAAGGTTCTACAATAAGATGAATAGTCTCTCTATCATGAGAAGACAAAATAAACTTCTTCCACTTCTTGAAAAAGGAAGCCGTTTTTGTCCCTTTGTGATCTAAGGCGTGGGTTCTATCATGATGCATATATAAAGCCATTTGGTTAATTACTTCATGTATTGTGGGGACTTCAGGTCGGAGCCAATACTGGACCAAAGTTCTTTGGAAAGGGACCAGTCTCAGGAGCCGTATAGAACAACAATATCTGTGGTGACAAAGGTAATTCAATATCCCATACATCTTTGATGTATTTTCTCATGTTGTTCCAATAGGTGACGCTAGATGAACATTTCGGACGAGCTAATAACAGATTTGGGGCATCTGGATGTGGTGGGATATTGAAAGCAAATATTGCCCTGTGTACAAAGCGAAAATGAGATTCCCTCCATTGTTCATTTTATGACTGCTCTATTAAGTTTGCTCAATCCCTCAACTATCTGTTTCAACCAAAATCTCGCTCCATGTCATAAAGACCTTTTGGGATGTGGCCTCTAGTAAGCAAGACAAAAGGCCTCTATATAACCAGGTAATAGATCGCTGTACCTGACCTCTTTTGATATATTCATGAAAATCATTACTCTGTAACTCCCAAGACTGTCCCTGAGATGGTTCCCTCAAAATGATTTGATTTGGGCATAGGGTAAATAGTCAGTTGCTGGGACCGGGAATTGGTTATGTATTTCCTCCAGGGATAACCAACTATGGTCTAAATGTCATAGGTCCTGTAATGTGTTAATCCCCCCATCTTTCCATCTTTCAAACATTTTATTAGAAGTTCCTTGAGGAAAACCTGGGTTCCACCACAGGGTTAGGTATTTGGATATCTGATAGGATAGTTTAAATCTACGGCGGACTTCCTTCCAAGCAGCTATGGTATCGTTAAGAACCAAGCGTTTTATTTCTTTTGGAAGTTCCGAATATGGGAGATGTAACAAGGAAGCTAAATGCCAAGGTCTGGCTAAATTACTCTCCAACCGATAGTTAGAATGATGTTTTGTATGATTCAGCCAGTCAGAGACATGTCTCATCAACTTACAAAGAAAAAAAAGAGGGGTTTTCAGTCAGCACATCCCAATGCGCAGGTGCACGTTGCTATGGCTGATTATATGGAAGCCAGGGTTGGCACATAACAGATAGGAAATAGTGTTAGGTTCCCGTTCTACAGAGACCACCTGGACAATTTGGTGAACGGGCCCAGATAATTTTGTACAAAATATATTTGCCAAGAATCTCTAATTTACCAAACAAGCATAGCATTAGCTCCAGAATACTTCATATCTCTATGGCATTTTGTGCTTTATCTGGTCAGCAGTGTGCTGCTGCATTGTATGTATTTTCCTTTTCATGTCTCATCAACCCCTGCAATGCGGAAAACCAGCTTCTCCCTGAGACTTCAGAAGGGATAATTTCGCCAATGAGATTCTTGGTCTCTTCCCTCTCCATATGAAAGCTGAGAATGCTTTTTGAATTCTGGAAACATCTTTATGTGTGAGAAGTAGTAGGATTGTCTGAAGAAGGTATAGTAGCCTAGCAAAGGATATCATCTTTACCAGATAGCACCTTCCCAGAAGAGATAATGGCAGATTCAATGGGGGAAAGTTGAAATGATAGAAAGACTCGGGTGTCTTGCCCACTAATATGCCCAGGTATCTTATAGAAGTCTGCGAGAAACTGCTGGTTCTAGTTGTGATAACTCCATTGATGATAAGTTGGTTTTTAAACAGAGAAGCTCACTCTTTGAAGCATTGATCCGAAACCCTGATACCTTTCCGAAATCCTCCACCGCTATCCCCTAAACCAGCGCCTCCAGGAACAAGCACCTAGCAAGTGGCTCCAAAGCCAAATTAAATAAGAGTGGAGTAAGGGGACACCCCTGACGAGTTCCCCTTCTCAATGGAAAGGAGTTTGATAGAATTTCCCCAGTATATATCCTAGCTGTTGGGGCCTGATAGATTCCATTTACAAAAGAGCGAAACTTGCCTGTGAACTGCATGGTATTCAACACAGCTCCCAGCCATCTCCACCACATATTATCAAAAGCGTTTTCAGCATCCAATGTAAGCAGGGATGGCTGGGAATGGCTATCCGGACACACTCTCACTTCATCTAACACTGTTAAGACTTTTCTGATGTTAATTAGTGCCGATCTTCCTAGCACAAAACACACCTGATGGTTGCCCCCCAGAGTGGGGTGAATTGGGGCCAGTCGGTTCGCCATAATTTTAGATACCAGTTTCACGTCTACATTAATTAGGGGTATTGGGCGATATGATCCCGGAGAGGTCAAGTCTTTCTCAAGTTTCAGGAGTAAATGTATATGTGCCAAATTGGCTATGTCTGACATGGGCTAGCCCTGTAATGATAAAGTTAGTATTATGACTCCAAAGTTTTTTTGCAATAATTAATTTACAGCAGATTGTGCAAAGTGAGAATTGCAGTTTTTACACACATATGCTATTTCAGTGCCCATGATGTTGTGCCCAGCGTATGCCAGTGTCTATAGCGCGTCCTCATTATTAGGCTACATTCACACGACCGTTGTGTTTTGCGGATCCGCATTCTGCAGATCCTCAAAACACTGATACTGGCCCATGTGCGTCCCGCAATTTGAGGACCGCACATGCCGCGGCTATAATAGAAATGCCTATTCTTGTCTGCAAGATGGGTGGAAAAAAAAATGGAACTCCAGAAAAGTGAGTTGTCCGAGTTATGAAAAAAAATAAAAATATAGCACTGTAAATCTGATGGGCAGCAATATATAACTAAGTTAAGCACATTTTGGGCAAAAAAAATATTTCCTTATTTCCCTGGTTCTCTTCTGGCTTTTGTTTATCTGCAATAACAATTTCTGCCCCTCCCCACGCTATGCAAAGGGAGTGAATACAAGTGCTGCCCTGAGTGATATGTCTGCCTGCTAGGATACTCAGCAGCATGTTGTATGTGTGGGACTACAAGTGCCAGCTGTACAATGACACTGCTGATACACACATGATCTTCCCCCTACCTGTTCTTGTGCAATACTCTACAGATCTTCTCTAGTATGTCAGCTCCTGTGCCCAGCATTTGTCTCCTCTTTGCCTGCAGCTACTCAGTAAAGCCTTCAGCCCTGAGGCTGTGCTGGCTAAAGAGGTTAAAATCTTATCTGAAAGAATCCAGGGAGAGAGCAGCAGCAGCCGGCAGTGCAGGGGGGCGTGGCCAGCACAGTGACGTCTGGTGTACAGACTCTTATCTGCTCCTTCAGGCTTGTGCACGAAACATCAGCAGAAGATATCTGATTGGTTACTATGGCCATCTAAGCCAGTGTTCCTTTATACCAGTTTTTAAATTGCCTTTTAAATTGTTAGGCATTTTAAATTGAGAAAAGTGCTGTTTGGGTATACTGCAGAGTTCAGAAGGGAAGGAACGCCTTTTGGTTTTTGCAGTGCAGATTTACCTTGCTTTTGATCACAGATGCAGATCTGGACCAAATATAACATCTGTCATTTTGGACCAAAGCCGCCATGGAAGACCTGGAACTAGCTGTTCGGGAACTCTATGCCGACTATTTCTGCAGCTCTGAGGGGGCTTTGTCGTGGCAGATGGACGCTATCCGTGGAAGTAGTTGTTTTCCGCTGGATTATAATTTTTTTTTTTCAATTTAAATTTTATTAGTTGGATCCCCTGTTATCAGTTTAGATTAGGCACTTGCAAGAGAATGAGAACCCTTGATGTGGGCTTGCAGGCTAAGGTATTTTGTAATATCCAAATTCCACTGTCAATTTAAAATTTTTAAATTGACATTTATATATTTTTCAATTTGAACCCTTTCAAGACAGTTTTCATCATAAGGACCAAGCCACATTTTGCAAATCTGACATATTTCACAGTGTGGTAATAACTCTGGAACGCTTTTACTTATATAGGTGATTCTGAGATTGTTTTCTCGTGACATATTGTACTTAATGTGAGTGGTAAATTTGAGTCAATATGTTTCACTTTTATTTATAAAAAAATTACAAAATTTACAGAAAATTTGGAAAAATTCACAATTTTTGAAATTTGAATGTCTCTGCTTTTAAAGCAGATTTTAATACCTCATAAAATAGTTGTTACTGTACATTTCCCAGATGTTGGCACTTCATGTTGGCATAATTTTGTAAACGTCATTTTATTTTTTTAGGACATTAGAAGGCTAAGAATTTTGGAAGCAATTCTTAAAATGTTTAAGAAAATTTTCAAAACCCACTTTTTAAGGACCAGTTCAGTTATGAAGTCACTTTGTGGGGCTTACATATTAGAAACCACCCATAAACGACCAAACTTTAGAAGCTTCTCCCTTCAAGTTATTCAAAGTTGATTTTACAAACTTTGTTAACCCTTTAGGTGTTCCACAAGAATGAAAGGAAAATGGAGGTGAAATTTCTAAATTTTACTGTTTTGTTTTTTTTTTTGCAGATTTTCCATTTTAGTCTATTTTTCCCTGTAATACAGCAAGGATTAACAGCCAAAGAAAACTCGATATTTATTACCCCAATTCTGCAGTTTACAGAAACACCTGACATATGGTGGTAAACTGCTGTATTGGCACACGGCTGGGCACAGAGGGAAAGTAGCGCCATATGGAGTTTGGAGGGCAGATGTTGCTAGGGTAATTTTAAGTTGCCATGTCACATTTGAAGACCCCCTTAAGCACCCCTAGATTAGAAACTCCCAAAAAGTGACCCCATTTTGTAAACTATAGGATGAGGTGACAGTTTTATTGATATTATTTTGGGGTACATATTTTTGATTGCTCAATATTATGCTTTTTGTGAGGCAGGGTTGTGGCACAGTTTTTATTTTTTGTTTTTTTAAGAGAGTTCTCCTGACAGGATAGATCATGTTTTGCTTTTATAGAGCAGGTTGATACGGATGCGACAATACCAAAAAAGTGTATTTTTTTGTTTCAGTTTTGCATAATAAAGGATTTGTTGCAAACAAAAATGTTTTTGTGTCTTCATTTTCTGAAAACTACATTTCTTTTATTTCGGGCTCATTTTTGGTGCAAAGAGTTGACATTTTTATAGGTAGCATTTTTGGGTACATATGATTTTTTTGATCACTCAACATTACACTTTATGTGGCAAAGTGACAAAATACATGGTGGTTTTTATTTTTTTTTTTTATGGAATTTAGGGGTTAAATCATGTGAATTTTTTCTAGAGCAGGTTTTTACGGACACAGCAATACGAAATATGTCTACTTTTTTTCTGTATTTCAGTTTTACACAATGAAAGCATTTTTGAAAAAAATCATGTTTTAGCATCTCAATTTTCTGAAAGTCATATTTTTGGGGGCTATTGTCTGTAAAAAAAACTCTGTAAGAACTCTGTAAAAAACAAAAAATTAAAACTGTGCCACAACAGCCATTTTTTTGTTACATTGCCTCACAAAAAGCGTAATATTGAGCAATCAAAAATCATATGTTGATACCATATGATGAAAGGTGACAAAATACATTTTTTACAGTTTTTATTTTTATTTTTTCTGGTGTTCACATTAGGGGATAAGTCATATAATATTTTTTATAGAGCAAGTCATTATGGATGTTGAGATACTGTACCTAATATGTCTACTTTTTTACATTTTTCAGTTTTACACAATAAAAGCATTTTTGAAGACAAATAAATCATGTTTTAGTGTCCCCATTTTCTGAAAGCCATATTTTCCAGGATGTCCCTCCATGACAGCACCGATGGAGGATGCCCTATTCATCTCTGTAGGGACAGGAAGCGAGAGAGATTAAAAGGCCCCTCCCCACCCCCATACTCCAGGGTTCTTCCTGTCCCTACAGGGATGAAGGAGGCAGAGAGGTCCCTGCTTGGGATGAAGATGAGGTTATGGTTACCTTATAGAAGGACTGGGGTAGTGTCGGGGGGTTCTCCTCACTCCCCTCAAGAAAGTCCTGGCTAGCACCCCTCTTGGAAGGGATCCCCTAGCCCCTCCCCCCCACCCCCTTGATACCTTTTCTGCAAGGACTGTACCGCGGTATCAGGGGAGCCAATGCCACTTCTCCCCTGGGAGCTCTGGGCTCGGCGACGGCTCCGACTCCTCTTCGGCGTGCCTCTGTACGCGCGCACACGAATTCCGGGTTCTCCACATGACCGGAAAAACAAGGAGGCCCCGATGGTCACGTGGCCGGAAGTATGGGGGGGGGGCGCATCAGGGGGCGGACCCCAGGTGAGTACTTATAGGACCTCAGTATAGTGTCCTGTACTTCATCATGGAGGTTCCAGCAAGGTTGAGGCTTCTGCAGATCCCCCTGTTATAGTCCATATAATATTTATGTTGGCACATAGTTGGAACCTGTTTATATAGGATCCACTCTCTCTCTCTCTCCCCCCTTCCATGCAGGTGGAGAAAGAGACGGCTCCTAAATCCGACACGCAGAAAAAGAAGGCTAAAAAAATGTGCCACTTGTTCTAAGCGGCTTCCTGATTCATATAAGAAACAACTATGTCTGGATTGTCTGGCAAAAATTCTAAAGGAGGAGCAACCTTCTTTTCTGTCAGATTTAGGACTTATGATTAGAGAGGAAGTATAGGCGTCGGTCTCAAATATCACTCCTCCGACTGCCCCTTCTCCGCCTCCCTACAAAAAACCTAGAGTCCACTTAGATTCGGACTCAGAGGAAGAGCCAGTTTATTATTCGGAGGGGGAAGTAGAGGACGAAGAAAAACAATTTACTTCATCCTTAACAGGCAGATTTTTTTGTTAATGAGGATTTAGAAACTCTTCTAACAGCCATCAGACAAACTATGATGGTAGAAGAGGAAGAACAAGCTTGTTCTATCCAGGAAAAAAATGTTCGAGGATTAAGAGCAAAAAGAAAAAAAGCTCTTTCATGTTAATACAGATTTAAAGGAATTGATAAAAGAAGAGTCGAAGGAGGCAGAAAAGAAACTGTAACTACCACGAGAATTTAAAAGCAGGCTCCTGTTCGATCCAGAAGAAACTAAGTTATGGGAAGACATGCCAAAAGTGAATATACAGGTCGCTAAAGTGGCTAAAAGAACCACAATCCCATTTGAGGATTCTTCTCAATTGAAGGATCCTATGGATAGAAAAATTGATGGAGTGCTAAAGAAAGCATAGGAATCCTCTGCTATTGTAATAAATACAAATATTGCAGCCACCTCGGTAGCAAGAGCTATGAATCTATGGTTAGACCAGTTGGAGAACCACCTAAAGATGAAAATCTCTAGGGAAGAGATTTTAGAATCTTCCTCTCCTGAAAATTCTTAGCGGATGCTTCAGCAGAATCTATTTGCTGCGCAGCAAGGAATGGAGCTTTTTCCAACACAGCTAGAAGAGCCCTCTGGATAAAACCATGGTCGGGGGACATCACATCTAAAAACAAACTGTGCGATTCCTTTTTCCAGTTCTTACTTATTTGGCCCGGTTCTGGATTCTATATTAGAAAAAGCAGCAGATAAAAAGAGGATTTCCTGAAGAAAAGCCAAAAAAGCCAGTGCCATTTCGTAAGCCCTCCAGGCCATTTCAGAATACAGCTTCCAGAGAAAAAGGCAAAACGGGCAGATGGAGCTACCCGAAAGGAGGCAAAGGAAGAGGCTTCCTCTTCAACCCCAATTCAAACTACAATCCAGGGAAACAATGATGCCAGGCCGGTGGGAGGAAGACTGCAGTTCTTCTGGCAGGATTGGACACAGATAACAAACAATCAGTGGATTCTGGATTCCCTACAAGAGGGTTTCAAGTTGGAATTCCGCAGTCCTCCCCCGAAAAAATTTTAAGTCACATAGTTCAAGTCATCTTCTCTGCAGATTCAACTCATAACAGATGTACAGAAATTAAAACAGCTAGGCGTAATAATCCCGGTCCCCTCATCCCAGAGTTTGAAGGGTCACTACTCAAGGCTATTTCTCATTAAAAAAACGGACAATTCCTTCAGAACAATAATCAATCTGAAAGCATTGAACAAATGGATAACATACCGAAATTTCAAGATTAGAGATGAGCGGACGTGCTCGTAACGAGCACTGTAGCGCTCGGCTCCCCTGTGCTCGCATGGGCGCAGGCATCCGCTTCCGTCGGGTGAAGAGGACGGAAGCGGATGCCTGCACCCATGCGAGCGCAGGGGAGCCGAGCACTACAGTGCTCGTTACGAGCACGTTCGCTCATCTCTATTCAAGATGGAATCAATAAAATCTACAATCCCTCTTATACCTCCAGGAGCGTTCATGTGCACAATAGATATGAAGAATGCATATTACCACATCCTGATTCTCAGGTTTGCGATAAAATCAGAGAGAAACATCCTTCATTATCAATTCCAGTGCCTCCCGTTTGGAATATCCTCTTCTCCTTGTATATTCACAAAGGTAATTGCAGAAAAATGGCCCACCTGAGGAAAAAACACATTACAATAGTCCCAGACCTGGATGACTTTCTGCTTATAGCACAATCAAAGGATCTCCTGGAAGCGCATCTCCAACAAACCCTGTCTCTGATGGAAAGATTAGGATGGATTCTGAATTATGCAAAATCTGATCTTCGATCAGACACAAAAGATATTTCTGGGGACCCTGTTGAATTCAGTAGATCAACTCTCATATCTTCCCAAGGAAAAGCAGGACAGGTTGATGCAGAAGATAACCATCTTCAAATCTCAGAGGAATTGCACTCTCAGAGAGGCCATGCGGATTCTAGGATTGATGACATATCATATTCCGGTAGTCCCATGGGCTCAGTTTCATACAAGACATCTACAGAAATTAATTCTATCCTCTTGGGACAGAAATGATCACTCCCTGAACTCCAGTCTAAGCCTTCCAGCGAACATGAAGGACTCTCTAAACTGGTGGTTAGATACAGTAATCCTACAGAAAGGAGTTCCATGGAATTCCAATCCAACAAAAATAACCACGGACGCCAGTCAGAGGGGCTGGGGAGCCCTTGTAGAGAATCTTTTTCTTCAAGGCATATGGTCCTCCCAGAATCGTCAAAAATCATCAAACTTCAGGGAACTGAAGGCGGTCCTGGAATCCCTGAAGGCAGCCGAGGATCTTTTAAATGATCATCATGTCAAATTACTCTCAGACAATATGATGACTGTCTGTTATCTAAAACGACAAGGAGGGACGAGAGGTCCTCTGCTTCAGACCAAATCTTCGCCTGGGCAGAGAGGAAAATATTGTCCATCTAAAAGGAACTTCCAACAAGATGGCAGATTTCCTAAGTCGTCAAAGCATCCATCCAGGAGAATGGACTCTAAACAGGGAAGTATTCCACTCTATCTGCCTCAGGTGGGGCACTCCACAGATGGACCTGTTCACAACAAGAAGCAATTCTCAGACAAAGGAATTCTCTCTCTAATCCCAAAAGACAGTCCTACAGGAGTGGATGCTCTATCTCAGGACTGGAACATAAATCTGGGTTACGCTTTTCCCCCGCTCCCATTGATACCAGCAGTTCTGAAGAAGTTGAGATCAAGTACTATGACCCTAATCTTGATAGCTCCAGCATGGCCCAAAAGATGCTGGTTTCTGACACTGATGGAGTGGTCTATTGCAGATCCGATAACACTACATTGAGGGAAGATCTCCTTCTCCAGGGGCCAATCCATCATCCAAACCTCAACAGACTAAAATTGACGGCCTGGATCCTGAGAGGCAGATGCTAAGAAGTAAAGGTCTCTCAGAAGAGGTAATATCGACTTTACAGTGTAGTAGGAAACCAGTAACCTCTGCTATCTACAATACGATATAGAAGAAGTTCAGCTCTTGGTTGGCTATTAACCATCCAGGTTCCACTTCTCCTTGGATAGGCCAGATTCTGGACTTCCTTCAATCAGGTTTCAATATGGGCGAAAGCCTAGTACCCTTAAAGTACAGATCTCAGCCCTCTCATATTTTTTAGACTCCCCTATTGCAGAACATACGATTAAAAGGTTTGTTAAAGCAATAGGCAGATTGAGACCCACATAAAGACAGTCCATTCCAGCATGGGACTTAAATTTAGTCGTAAATGTTCTATGTAGTCCCCCCTTTCAACCAATAGTCCAAATTTTAGAAAAATGACTTTCTTTCAAAGCTTCCTTCCTGATCGCCATAACTACAGCTCGCAGGATAGGAGAGATTCAAACACTTTCTATTTCTGAACCATACCTAAAAGTCCTATACGATCGCATTGTTTTAAGGCTGGATCCTTCCTTATTACCAAAGGTGGTTTCCACTTTTCATAGAGGTCAGGAAATAATCCTTCCCTCTTTTTGTGCCTTTCCCGAAAAGGTTCAGGAACAAAGCTACCACTGTTTAGATGTAAGAAGAACTATCCTGACTTGCTTAAAGAAAACATAACCTTGGAGAAGATCCTCTAACCTTTTTCATCCAGTTTAGAGGTAGGAGTAAAGAGTGCAAGGCTTCAAAGCAAACCATAGCTTGAAAAGAAACCATCAAAGAAGCCTACAAGTGGAAGTGGAAGATGTACCATGCCCACTTTCTGTGAGAGCTCATTCGACCAGGGCAATGGCCACTTCCTGGGCGGAGAGAGTGGATGCTTCTATAGATCAGATCTGCAGGGCAGCCACAAGGTCGAGTTTTCACACCTTCTCTAAACATTATAAACTGGACATTTTAGCCAGTCAAGATCTGGCATTTGGACGTAAAGTCCTCCAGACTCTGGTCCCCCCCTAGTTAGCTAATTTGGTAGCTCTCCATTGGTGCTGTCATGGAGGGATGTCCTGGAAACAGGGATTTAGTCCTACCGGTAAATGGTTTTCCAAGAGTCCTGACATGACAGCACCTGGTATTTCCCCCCCTTTGAAAAGTTATTAGTGTTATTGATGTTATTGTTACAATGTGATGTAAACATTGTGGCAGTAGTAAATATGTTGCATTAATCTGGTGTTGTGAATTGGAAGACACTGGAGTACGGGGGTGGGGAGGGGCCTTTTAATCTCTCTCGCTTCCTGTCCCTACAGAGATGAATAGGACATCCTCCATTGGTGCTGTCATGTCAGGACTCCTGGAAAACCCCTGTTTTTTTAATCTTTTGGGCAATTGTATTAGGTAGGGTCTCATTTTTTTGTGGGAAGAGATGGCGGTTTGGTATTATTTTAAGGTACATAAGTCTTTTTGATCGCTTGGAATTACTATTTTTGTGATGTACAGTAAGGTGACCAAAAACTGACATTTTTTGCTCAGTTTTTATTTATTTTTTTACAGTGTTCACCTGAGGTGGTAGATTATGTGAAATTTTTATAGAGCACTTCATTACGGATGCACTGATACCTAATATGTCTGTTTTATTTTTATTTTTTTTAAAAACACTATTTTATGGTGAAGCCGCTTTTTTTTTGCTTGAAACTTTAATTTTGTATTATAAAAAACACTTTTTTCACTTGTTTTTACTTTTTATATTTGGCCCACTGTGGGTCTTCACTTCTTTGGGGTTCGATCCCTGTTTCAATTCAGTACAATACATTCGGTATTGCATTGTGAAAGGGTTAATCTGACGGTATCACCACATACAACGATGCCGGCGGATGCAGCAGGGGCCCGGCTATCAGTAACAGCCAGGCCTGCTCCATGCTGCAGCTCTTGCACCGCCTGATCACATCATGTACATGCATGTGAGGATGCGGCAAGAAGTCGCATTCCCTCATGTACATGTATGAAGGGATAATGTGTGAAGGGTTAAATAACCAGTTTGGTGTAAATACCTTCTAATACCTCATTACAAGAGTAGTATAGAACATGGAAACAAGCAGTCATTATAATTATTCGTCATTGTCCCTGGCACCTCCACAACAGCACTCTCAGGAGGACGGTGTCCCTGCCTTCCCAGGACAGGAAACAATATAGAAGCTCAAGTTTAAAAGGCCCCCTCCCTTTACCTGCTTCAGTTTTTGTTTCCTGTCCTCGGGACCGCGTGGAAGCTGCTCCTGTGGGAGCTGAAGACGTCGCATGACCTCTTGTTTCTTCCCCTTATTGGGAGGGCCAGTGCAGAGGTCGGGTACTGAGGTGATCTGTGGCCCCCAACCCGGTCTTTTGGTATAAGCCCTTCAGGGAAGGCAGCTCCGGGCATCTGCTCCCCCACTATGATATTCAGCGGGGAGCAAGGGATCACGCGCAGAACAGGCCAGGATTCTCTGGACTGAGAATTCCATTTGCCAACCCCTGACGTCACTTTCGCAAGTACATGACGTCAGGGGCCAGGGCGGATATCAGGGGGAGTGTCGGCCGGCTAGGAGAGCTGCAAGCCGGCGTCTCCTGACACTAGCAACATATCAGCTCCCCAGGGCGCTTCTGACATGCCCCACAAGCCTGTGGATCCTTCTACTGCCCAGAGCTCGGTAAACCTCCTTCCTGCACAATATTTTCTGCTCCTCCTTGTGGGTGATACTAATAATAGGGGAGATTTGCAAACATCTTCAATTTGCTGTGTTCTGCCCCCACTGGTGTTGATGTTGGACCCCTCATTCTTCTTAGATAAGAGGTCCTGATTTTTATCATTGCCTTATAGGGCAGAGAATCCGCTCTGTTGTCCATATCCAGAAAGCCACTTTTTACTAGATGCACGGATAAAGTAGTTACGGAAGAGACTCCTTCCTTGCTAGAATCCATTAAAATTTGATTAAGAAGGAAGTAAAGTCGGCTATAGACTCCAGGTTACTGCCAGGTTCTCTCCAACCATCTACCTTGCAAAAATCTCAGATGTCGGATTTTCGGGGTGATCCAGACTCTGATGATGGCAAAATTTATTCAGTTGGAGATTCTATATCCTCTGAAGACGGTTCGGGCAAACCATTGTGTATCCCGGAGGATATCAGAGCAACTATGAATATAGAGGACATAAAAGATCTCAATCTGTACAGGATCAAATGTTCCAAGGATTAGGAGAGAGGAAGAGAAGAGTCTTTCCGGTTCATAACAATATAAAAATGTTAATTACAAAGGAATGGAAAGACCCTGAGAAACGAAACGCAATTCCTAATGATTTTAAAAGAAAATACCCCTTTGCAGAGGAAGATTCAGCATTATGGGATAAGACTCCAAAGATTGATGCACCTGTTGTCTGTATCTCTAAAAAGTCTTCTCTACCATTTGAGGACATGGGTCTTTTAAAAGACCCTATGGACAAAAAGTGTGAGGGTCTTTTCAAAAAAGCTTGGGAAACCAACACGGCTATGTTAGGACCAAGCATAGCAGCTACCTGTACTTCTAGATCTCTGTTTGGTTGTCACAATTAGAAGAACATCTTGCTGCAGGTACTCCTAGGGAGGAAATCCTAGCCTCTATCCCTACTCTAAAACAGGCTGAAAATGTCTTCTCTGATGCCTTGGCAGATCTTGTTAAACTCTCTGACAGATCCTCAGCCCTCTCAAACGCTACTCGCAGAGCAATATGGCTCAGGTCTTGGACTGGAGATGCTAGTTCAAAAAGTCGTCTATGCTCCATTCCGTGCGAGGGGAACAAATTATTTGGTTCTGTCCTGGATGATATCCTGGACAAGGCATCAGACAAGAAAAGAGGATTTCCTGCAGATTCAAAATTTTACTATCAGAGGCGTTCCTTTTGGAACCAAAAAGATCTAGACCAGACCTGAGAAGGAAAGAAAGTTCAGGTAGATGGCAACCCTCTAAAGGAAGAGGGAAAGGATTCCTTTTCAATCCTGAGACAACCACCAAACCTTCACAATGATGCCAGGATTCAGGTAGAGGGCAGACTAAAAAAGTTTTTCAGAGCCTGGAAAAATATCTCCACCTCTCCCTGGGTACTAAACACCATAAAAGAGGGATACAAACTGGAATTCAGCTCGCCTCCTCTAAATCTCTTCACCTGCAACAGACTCTTGCTACAAGTAGAAAAACAACAGGCTCTAGAAATAGAGATCTTAGCCCTACTACAGAAGCAGGTGATAATTCCTGTTCCAGAACTTCAGAAGGAGAGGGGATTCTATTCCCCTGTCTTTCTAGTCCAAAAGCCAAACAGATCCTTCAGGTTGATAATAAACCTAAAAAAATTAAACAAGTATATGTCCTACAAGAGATTCAAAATGGAAACCATCAGATCCACAGTAAACCTTCTGACCCGCGATTGTTTTATGGTAACCCTGGACCTATCCGACTCACATTACCATGTTCCTATCCACAGGGAATATAAAAAATTCCTTAGGATTGCAATATGCATGAAAGATCAGAGGCGTAATTTTCAATTCCAGAACCTTCTGTTCGGGCTATCCTTAGCCCCCAGAATATTTTCAAAAATTATGGCAGAGATGACCATTTTTCTACATTTGCAGGGAATACTAATTGTGCCTTTTCTGGACGATTTTTTGTTAGAAGCACTGTCTCTTCAGGATCTTCAGACATCTGCAGATTGTACAAAATCTAATAGTGGACTTACAGTAGGTTGGCTGATAAATCTAGAGAAGTCAGATCTAGTCCCCAGCCAAGAAAAAGTATTCCTAGGAGTCATGTTAGATTCCAGGAGTCTCATGTCTTTTCTCCCGTTGGAGAAACAATCTTCTCTTTCCCAAAACGTCAAACTAATCTGCAGGTCACGGGTGGTTTCTATCAGAGACATAATGACCCTGTTAGGACATCTTACTTCCTCAATCCCAGCAGAGAGATGGGCCCAGCATCACTCAAGGCCACTACAAAGGTTTATCCTAGACTCCTGGGATGGAAATCAAAACTCCTTAGACAAAAGAGTGAAACTGCCTCAAAAGGTAAAACAGTCTCTTCTTTGGTGGCAAATCAGAACAAACCTCCAAAAAGGAGTATTCTGGCGCCCTATGGACCAGGTCATCATCACTAACGATGCCAGTGGTCATGGATGGGGGAGGATACACAAAAGACCAAGTTCAAGGATCCTGGGGTCCAAATATGGCGGCAGCATCCTCCAAGCTAAAGGAGCTTGTTGCAGTGTTTAAAGTACTTCTCGCCTTAGAGACAGCCATAAAGTTCCAGCATGTAAAAATGCTGACCGAAAACTCCACCATGTGGCCTACTTAAATCGGCAGGGAGGAACAAAAGAGCAGGGCATTACAAAATCTCTCAAGAAAGATTTTTTGCTGTGCATTTTAATTTTTCTCCAAGGAAAATTGGTGCATAGAAAATGTGGTGCAAATATTCAAAAAGGGTCCAAAAACAGAGCCTGGGAACTATAGGCCGGTAAGTTTAACATCTGTCGTGGGTAAACTGTTTGAGGGTTTTCTAAGAGATGCTATCTTGGAGTACCTCAATGAAAATAAGCAAATAACTCCATATCAGCATGGCTTCATGAGGGATCGGTCATGTCAAACCAATTTAATTAGTTTCTATGAGGAGGTAAGTTCTAGACTGGACCGCGGCGAATCAATGGATGTCGTATATCTGGACTTCTGCAAAGCATTTGACACGGTACCACATAAAAGGTTAGTATATAAAATGAGAATACTTGGCCGGGGAGAAAATATCTGTATGTGGGTAAGTAACTGGCTCAGTGATAGAAAACAGAGGGTGGTTATTAATGGCACATATTCAGATTGGGTCACTGTCACTAGTGGGGTACCACAGGGGTCAATATTGGGCCCTATTCTCTTCAATATATTAATGATCTTGTAGAAAGCTTGCACAGTAAAATATCAATTTTTGCAGATGACACTAAACTGTGTAAAGTAATTAACACAGAAGAGGACAGTACACTGCTACAGATGGATCTGGATAGACTGGAGGCTTGGGCAGAGAAGTGGCAGATGAGGTTTAACACTAACATATGTAAGGTTATGGATATGGGAAGGAATAATGCAAGTCACCAGTACATACTAAATGTAAAAATATAAGGGAACTCTGACATGGAAAAGGACCTACGAATTTTAGTGAACAGCAAACTAAGCTGTAGAAACCAGTGCCAGACAGCTGCTGCCAAGGCCAATAAGATAATGGGTTGCATCAAAAGAGGCATAGATGCCCATGATGAGAACATAGTCCTGCCACTTTACAAATCACTAGACAGACCACACATGGAGTACTGTGTACAGTTCTGGGTAGGGATGAGCGAACCGAACCGTAACGAACCAGATTCGTTACGAACTTTGCAAAAAGTTCGTAACGAATCTGGTAAAAAAAAAAAACGGTAACGCAAAACTGTACTTTTTTCACAGAATAGACCAGGATACAAGGGATTATTACTCCTATAATCCCTTGTATCCTGGTTTTCTGTGAAAAAAAAGATGTGTGACGTCACCCCACAGCCCCTGAAGTGTCTGAGCGCGCCGACATCTTGTCAGTGCGTCGCCAGACATCAGAGAGAGAGGAGCTCCACATTAGTTAGAGAGAGAAAAGATATAGTTAGATAGATATTCAAACAAGTAGATAGATACAGGGAGAGATAGAGAAGAAATAGAAAGGGTTAGTGAGAGAAGCAGGAGAGAGGAAGAGAAAGCTAGATATAGAAGATAAGGTGATAGATAGGGAAAGAGGCTGAGAAAGCAAGAGATAGGTAGAGATAGGGAGAGAAAGTCATATAAATAAAAAAATTGTGAGATCTAGGGAGAGATAGGGTGATAAAAAAAGAAATAGTGAGAGAAAAGAGTCAGGACAGGTAGCATTCCTGTCCCGTGACCGTACACGTTGCTGCTCAGCTGGGTGCCGTCAACCCCATTTAGCCGCAACAAAAAAAGTTTTAAAAAAAAGTAAAAAAAAAGTTATAAAAAAAGTTTAAAAAAAAGTTAAAAAAGTTATAAAAAAGTTAAAAAAAGTTAAAAAAAGTTATAAAAAATAAATAAAGTTTAAAAAAGTATTAAAAAAATACATCATTTAATTTTCCCCCACCCAAATAAAAATATGTCCAAGCGTCCTACTTCCAGCACTTCCCAGGCAAGGAGTGCAACAGCAGGCGGTGAGGGTAGGAGAAGTGGCAGCACCAGGCCCGGTGGCAGCCGGGGTAACAGGCGTGGCAGCAGGGTGCAGCTACCCCTGACGGCCACTGGTCAAGTAAGAACCACACAGCCAGCGGTTCTAGATTGGCTTACCCAATCCTCCAGTTCCACCGCCCAAAGCTCCCAAACGAGGAGTCAAGCATCCGCTGGATCATCCGACACCACCCTTACATGGGACGGTCAGCGAGAGTCCTCTGCCCCGTCCCCTGTTATTAGAATGCCACTCACCTTTGGGGCACCTTCTGCCAGGGAACTCTTGGCAAACCTTGATCTGCCCTTGGAGTCTCTACCACTTTTTAGTGATGAGGAGGAGGAGGAGGAAGTCCACCAAAGTCAGCGGGTGGAACGTAGTGAGACTCCAGAGGAGGTGTTGGCTGTAAGCAGTCAACAGAGCCAGGGAGGGGCATCCAGTGCCACACCTGATATTCTGTCCCAGCCACCGGAGGAAAGTAGCAGTGGTGCAGAGTTTGATGACGATGTCGCTGATCGGACGTGGCGCCCTCAAGCAGCATCATCCTCATCATCAGGGGAGGAAATAGAGGTGCCACCGACGCAGCAACATCCCACTGTTGCAAGGAACCGAGGCACAAGAGGGAGGGGTAGAAGCCAAGCTACCAGGCAGAGATCACCCTCTCAAAGCCTTGGTCCTGAGAGGGCACCCTCAGGCAGCAGTGGCAGTCAACAGCCAGCAAGACCCCCGTGGCTGTCAGCAAACCACGGTCCTCTGTCGTCTGGCAGTTCTTCCGCCTGGGGAAAGATAAGCACATCGCTTTGTGCCTGCTGTGCAATGAGAGGGTCAGTCGTGGCAGGGGTGATAATCTCGGGACAACATCCATGCGAAAGCACATGGAAAGGCAACACCAACAGGCCTGGAAGAACCGTGACCCCAATACCACCTCCTGTCAGGATGCACCATACACTGCAGATCCCATCATGCAGCATCCTCTCAGTGCAACTCAGGGCTCGTCAGCCTCAGGTGCCAGCACCAGCACAGTGTCACTGCCATCTACACCGCTAATGAGGCAGCAATCCGTGACTGAGTCCATGGGCAGACGTCAGGTGTATTCCAGCAGCCATCCCATGGCCCAGAAACTGACCGGACACCTGGTTAAGCTGCTGGTGCTTCAGTCCCTGCCCTTCAACCTCGTGGACTCCCAGCCTTTCAGGGATTTCATGGCGTGTGCGCACCCCAGATGGCGAGTCCCCAGCCGCCACTACATCTCTGGCAAAGCTGTCCCATCACTGCACAGTTATGTGCAGAAAAAGGTGGGCGACTCATTGGGACTCTCGGTGTCCAAGACCGTGCACCTGAGTGCTGATGTCTGGTCCTCAAATTATGGCCAAGGGCAGTACATGTCTGTTACTGCCCATTGGGTCAACATCCTCCCAGAAGACCATCAGGAAGTTGGCCCATTCTTGCCACTGTCACCTCCACGGTGCTTTAGGGGGCCAGCAGCGGGAAGCACAAGTTCTGCCTCCACCACCTTGCAACCATCCGCCGCTTTGACAGCAGTCCAACCTGCCCCGGTGTCTTACCACCGATGTCAGGCCCGGCGCTCTCAGGCTGTCCTCCATTTGGTGAGCCTGGGTGAACGGAGCCACAGTGGGCAGGAGCTCCTCCGGACCATCAGGGAGGAGATCGATCAATGGCTGACCCCACGTCAACTAACGGTGGGAAGTGTGGTAGCAGACAATGGGAGGAACATTGTCTCTGCAGTGCAGCAGGGAGGGCTGAGTCATACACCTTGTATGGCACATGTGATAAACCTCATAGTGCACAGGTTTCTTCGATCATTTCCTGCACTACAAGACCTTCTGAGGATGTCACGCAGAGTGTGCAAACACTTCAGCCACTCCTACACTGCAAGGAACACCCTGCTCAGGATCCAGAGACAGCGCAGTCTGCCCCAACATCGGCTAATCTGCGACGTGCCAACAAGCTGGAATTCTGCCCTCCATATGCTGGACCGCCTGTACGAGCAAAGGTCAGCCGTTACAGACTACCTCATGCCGTTACAGACTTCCCACACACTGGCAGATGATGCGTGAAGTCTGCCAATTGTTGATCCCTTTTGAGGACGCGACTTTGTTTGTGAGCAGGCATGACTATGGGATCAACAACATCATCCCACTCGTCCATGTTCTGGAAAGTGCGCTGAAAAGCATCATCAGCGAGGATTCCCAGGCCACCACTCCAAGGCTGAACATCGCCTTGAGCCCAGAGATGGATGAAGTGCAGATGGAGGGTGAGGAGGAGGAAGATGTCTACGCCCAGCCATTCCACACACCGCCACCTGGCTTCTCTGCCTCTCAATCACAGGAGGAGATGGAGGATGAGGTGGTAGAGGAAGAGGAGGAAGACCCCAGCAGACCCTGGAACTATACCGAGGACAGTGGAGAGGAGAGGCGCTCATTGTCCTTGGTGCAGATGGCAAGGTGCCTGCGGGAGTGTCTCAGGAGTGACAGCCGGATTGTGGACATCCGCCAGAGGGACCAATACTGGCTGGCCACCCTGGTGGACCCTCGCTTCCGCCGCAAAATGGCTGAATTTTTTCCGCCATCAGAGAGGGAGGCAAAACTGGGGTACTACCGGGACCTACTCACCAGTCAGTTGGTCTCAACTTACCAGCGAGACCAGCCAGGTTCCCAGACAACATCCGCTCGGGGGAACCAGCGCGCTCCACTACCACCACCACTAGTGGAGGCGTGAGAAGTCGCTACAGCCTCCAATCGCTGATGAGCGATTTCATGCAGCCAGCTGCTGAAGAGGGGACACAACACCGGACTCATGGCGTGGACCAGCATGAGCTCACCCACCAGGTCACTGCCTACCTGGATTGTACCCTGCCCCAAAGTGTCACCGACCCCGTGCAGTACTGGGCAGAGAAACTGGACATTTGGCCTCAACTGGCAGAGTTTTCTTTGGCTCTGCTGTCCTGCCCAGCCAGTAGTGTTGCGTCAGAGAGGGTGTTCAGTGTGGCGGGTAACATCATAACACCGCAAAGAACGAGGCTCTCTTGCCACAGTGTTGAGATGCTGACTTTTCTAAAGATGAATCGTGCCTGGATTACATCGGATTATACCACCCCCCTGCCTGATGTGAATGACTAAGTCATCAGTCACCCGTCTTGCATGGCAATCCGTGTGTCCAAGAAACTGACCTTAATATCCCAAATATGTGCCCAACGTAAAAATCCGTAATTTAACTTATTAAGTAATGTTCCCCCCTTAGACCCCAAATTAAAAAAATCACCTTAAAAATTCCCTACTTAATTCGGATACATTTAAATAAACAGAACCCCATCTCCAAATTTAATGCCCATGGTGTGTTGGCCATTTAACATCTCCACACCAGCTTAATGCCTCACACCGGTGCACCGTCCAACCCATACCCCAAGAACAGTACCATCCCTAAAATAATCCCCACGACTATGCTTCACAAAGTGGGGATTTCACCTTTTGTGAACTATAGCCGTGGGGTTCTATCCCTGGCACCCGTGCCAAGGAACACTACTCACCGTTTTGTGAGCGGGTACTAACTGTTCTTGAGGTATTTTGTTGATATCATGAGAGTAGTAAAATCTCGCACCGCAAATCCCGATGGGGTTCTTCTCTGTGCGAATGATTTCACGCCTCTCATGCAGTCACGCGTGGAATAAGGCTGTCTATGGGGTATATATCACGGAGGCTGCTGTCCTTCAACTGTGATATAAAAAACCTCCACAGTTAGTTACAGCAACAAACAGTTGCTGAAAGGCAGGTTAACTTGCCTTATTTACGGGTGCCTTTACAATGGGATGCTTTTTTGGGGTTCTCTGCTGCCTAAAATCCACAGCGCATCGTTGGCTGATTTTATGCCACCTTCAGTACTATGGGGCTGGACGCAAATACCCAGTTCAGCGCAGAACTGCGTATGTCCGGACGGCACCATAGTACTGAACGCCGTTTGGTGAACGGTATAAAAATGCCCTGTGGATTTTACTCAGCAGACCCGCAGCCACATGTGAAGGTACCCATAGGGTGAGGTTTTTTGGGAGTGACCAAAGAGAGGGCGGGAAGGTCACTCCCATACCCCATCAGGGGTTTTCCCCTACCCACTTTAAAAGATAAGTCCAGGCAATTAATAACTTTCTGTGCCCTTACTTGAACCAGAAACTTATAAATTGCCCGGACTTATCCTTTAAAGGGAACCTGTCATCTCCGAAACACCCCCTGAACTAGAGTAAGTGTTGTATAGTGTAAGTGATGCTGAATCCGAATATGTACGTTTTATCTTCATACTTACTTCCATTCCGACGCTGTGCTCCCACAAACCTGCAGTAAAATGCACTCAGTGGACTCCGGTGCTCACTCACATAATGGAGAGGACTCAAAGAAGAGTCCACTGAGTGCATTTTACTGCAGGTTTGTGGGAGCACAGCGTCAGAATGGAAGTGAGTATGAAGATAAAGCTTACATATTCGGATTCAGCATCACTTACACTATACAACGCTTACTCTAGTTCAGGGGGGTTCCGAGATGACAGGTTCCCTTTAAGCCAGCTGGTGACAGCACTAAAAAAACACAAAAGCATACATCCATTGGGTTGGGCGCTGCACTCGGTTAGGACATCAAACTGGTGTAACAAAGATATATATATATATGTCTCGCCAACAGCCATAGGCCCAGATTCAACAGGTTTGACACCAGAGTAGTTGCGTCAATTTGTAAAGCGAGTGCCAGTGAGGTGTCCATTTCATGAAAATTGGACACGTATTTTTGGATAATGGAACTGGCGTAAAGCCTTCTTGAATCTGTGCCTTTTTAAATGTCCTTTATTCACCTCATGGATTCTGTGGGTGAGGTTAGCTGTCTATTTAACCGTATCCGTATCCTACTAGACTAGCTGTAATGTTACAGGGTTTTTTTTAACGTTGACTGTCCTGTGCTGAACTCTACATCAACATTTTGTCATGTATAAAAACTGATTTTTACAAGCGTGCATATTCTTAGCTTCCAACTTCAGTTCTCTGTACTAGGCCCTTCTGGGTCAAAAGAATACTGCTCCTACTAATGCCCCCACCGTCAATTGTCTATTTGGAAACATACTGGGTGCAATCAAGAGCTGCTGAAGCTGCTTCCTCAACTTGTCTCTTCTCAACCATACTGGCCAGGGTGCTATCAAGTGCTGCTGCCACCTACTCCTCCGTCAATTGTCTGTTCTCAACCATACTGGCCTGGGTGCTATCAAGTGCTGCCGCCTACTCCTCCGTCAATTGTCTGTTCTCAACTATACTGGCCTGGGTGCTATCAAGTGCTGCCGCCTCCTCCTCCGTCAATTGTCTGTTCTCAACCATACTGGGTCCAATACAGTACTATTACTGCTGCTGGTTCCACTGTCAAATGTCTGTTTTCCACCCTACTGGGTCCAAGGCAATGCTGCCGGTGTTGCCAACTTGCACTTTGTGTCCCGTGTAATCACTTACACCTTGGCTAATGTGTACCTGTTCTGGGGTGCACAAGGTCTAATTAAATGGTACGCCTGTCTGTCTTCTGACCTGTTATGTCACTGAGACCGCATCGACTTCAACGCAGCCTATTCTTGGGCTGGTGCCACGATCTACCATGTGTTTTTGGTGCTCTGGCAAGACATGGACTGCTCCAGCGGATATCTTCAATGCTGTCAAATGTTGTCAACCTGGCTGTCGACGACTATTTTTGCACTTTGATTTTTTTTCCACTTTTTGCATTGTAATAGCAACTGCAACTAAACGAAACTATACCCTATCAGACTCCCACTATTGTAGCTGCAATTATTCAGCCGTTATAGCAAGGTTCGTTTTAGGTTTGGTTCGTACGAATCCGAATTTCACGAACGTTCGCCGAACGGAACCGAACTTTTCAAAAGTTCGCTCATCCCTAGTTCTGGGCTCCTGTGAACAAGGCAGACATAGCAGAGCTGGAGAGGGTTCAGAGGAGGGCAACTAAAGTAATAACTGAAATGGGTGGCCTACAGTACCCAGAAATATTATCAAAATTAGGGTTATTCACTTTAGAAAAAAGACGACTGAGGGGAGATCTAATAACTATGTATAAATATATCAGAGGTCAGTACAGAGATCTCTCCCATGATCTATTTATCCCCAGGACTGTGACTGTGACGAGGGGACATCCTCTGCGTCTGGGTGAAAGAAGGTTTGTACACAAACATAGAAGAGGATTCTTTACGGTAAGAGCAGTGAGACCATGGAACTCTCTGCCTGAGGAGGTGGTGACGGTAAGTTCACTAAAAGAGTTCAAGAGGGGCCTGGATGTATTTCTGGAGTGTAATAATATTGCAGGTTATAGTTACTAGAGATGGGTCGTTGATCCAGGGAGTAATTCTGAGTGCCTGATTGGAGTCGGGAAGGAACTTTTTTCCCTAAAGTGGGGAAAATTGGCTTTTACCTCACAGGGTTTTTTTTGCCTTCCTCTGGATCAACTTGTAGGAAAACAGGCTGAACTGGATGGACAGATGTCTTTTTTCGGCCTTATAAACTATGTTACTATGTTATGTTACTATGAATTTAGGCTCTGCAGTGAGTAAGAGTACCATAGCGAGCTGGATAAGGAATACTATTGAGTTCTGCTATGTTCGAAAGGACCTTACTCCCCTAAAGGCAATAAAGCCCACTCTACAATGCAGTATCGGCCTGATGGACTGAAAATGCTTCAGCATCTGTGGCACAGATTTGCAGGGCAGCCACTTGGGCGAACCCAAATACCTTTTTTAAACATTACAACTGGATGTTCTCCAAAGTAACTGTAAAAAAATGTATGGCACAAAATAAATGTATAATTACTAAAAAAAAATATATAAAATAATATTTCTGATCTATATATATGAATGCATAATGTGGGAAACTGCTACTGAGGTTTTTAGCCATAGTATATTTACAGCAGTTTAACATGAAGCTCAGTGGTTAAAGGGATTGTCCAAGTTATTTTTTTGTCCTTTGTATGTTTCTAATTAGGCAAATGTAATGTTTTTTCAATGCACTTACTTTAACTTCAGTGGCCCCTTTCTCAGATTTCACTGAGGGTCACATAACCTGTGATGTCAGCTTCTCTCCCTGTTCTGCTGATGTTTCGTGCACAAGCCTGAAGGAACACATAAGAGTCTGTACACCAGGCGTCACTGTGCTGGCCACGCCTTCCTGCACTGCTGGCTGCTGCTGCTCTCTCCCTGGATTCTTTCAGATAAGATTTTAACCTCTTCAGCTAGCACAGACTCAGGGCTGAAGGCTTTACTGAGTAGCTGTAGACAGTGAGGAGACAAATGCTGGGCACAGGAGCTGACTGTACTAGAGAAGATACTGATACTAGGGAAGATCTGTAGAGTATTGCACAAGAACAGGTAGGGGAAGATCCTGTGTATCAGCAGTGTCATTGCACAGCTGGGACTTGTAGTCCCACACATACAACATGCTGCTGAGTCTCCCTTTGCAGAGCAGGGGGAGGGGCAGAGATTGTTGTTACTGTATGTAAACAAAGTCCAGAAGAGAACCAGGGAAATTAAGAAATATATACTTCCCTAATGCCTCCACACCGGCACTGACAGGAGCTTGAGCCGGAAACCACAGCGGAAGCCCAAAATAAAAGGACACCTCCTCCAACCTACTTCAGTTGTTGTGTCCTATCCCTCTGGATGGATGGAAGCCCTGCCAGTGTTCTGGCTTCAAAAGGAAAATCGCTCAGCCTAGGACTTACCCCTTCTTGGGAGGGCTGAGCAGGGGACAGAGGCTCCAGGTGGAGCGTGGGCTCTCCTTCTCTGTCCCTGGGTGTAAGTCCCGCATGTGGCATCCCGGGCTGTCCTGCTATTGCAGAGGGGATCGACGCCTGGCGTCTCGGCAGTGGGAATCCTCTGTGGGCAGGAGGATTCCCGAAGCGCGCCGCATTGCCCTACTTCCAGGTTGCACTTCCGGTGGCGGGTGACATCATCCACATGCGCAGGCTGGCCAGAACAGGAGCGTGCTGAGAATCGATGCGGCGTGCTCTGGAGTTTGGTGTGGGGGCAGAGCCTGTTGATGAGTGTGACGCAGAGTTTAAAATGTCTCTGCAGTCCCAGGTGAAGGTGTCTGTGTGCACCTGCCTTGTCCAGGATGTCTTACACAGAAGCCGATGCTCCACACAGATCTGCAGATCCCTGTAAGGCCCTCAGTCTGGTAAGTGACTTCCTCCATTTGTATGATGGGTCAGAAGTATGGTTTCTGTGTTTTACCCATATTCACCCCCCCCGTATGTTTGTGTTGCCCCCCACCCCCTTGTTCTGTTGGGGTCTTTTTTACTGATTGAGCTATGCTCTCTCTAGGTGAGAGAGGCTGGCCCTGTTAAAAGCACAGGTGGTGAATCGGCAAAGAAAAAATGTGTCATGTGTAGGAAGACACTTCCCCCTGCCTGTAAAAAGCCGCTTTTTCCACATTGTACTGAGAAGGTGGTGGCAGGGTCACCGTTGTTTATGGATAACCTTAGAACCCTTATTAGGGATGAGGTCAATTCTGCTATTGACCAACGCATGACTCCCGTCTCTCCCCATCCGTCTACTTCAAAGTCTGTGGATCCTGCCCCGGATGTATTTAAATTTGACGAAGGAGAGCTTTTTTCTGAAGAAGATTCTGACTCCTCTGATGACTGCTCTGGTTGTCTGTTGTGTTCTCCTGAGGATACGGAGTCTTTATTGAAAACTGTATGGGCGACTATGAAGCTAGAGAATGTTAAGGAACCTTTGTCTATTCAGGACCAAACGTTCCAGGGGTTGGGGGAAAAAAAAAGGTGATTTCCCCATTCATGATAACTTAAGAAAGATTATTTCAAGGGAGTGGAAAGATCCAGAGAAAAGACCCTCTATTCCAAAAGCCTTTAAACGTAAATACCCGTTTGCAGAGTCGGACTGAGATGTCTGGGACAAGACCCCAAAAATTGATGCCCTGGTGGCTAGAATTAGAAAAAAAAAACCTCCCTCCCCTTTGAGGATATGGGGTTATTGAAGGACCCTATGGACAAAAAATGTGAAGGGCTCCTTAAAAAATCCTGGGAGACAGGTTCTGCTATGTTTAGACCAGCTATTGCAGCCACTTGTACCGCTAGATCTCTTTCTCTGTAGATTAACCAGGTTAAAAACCACTTAGCTGCAAGAACACCCCCGTGAAGAGATCATCTCCTCTCTCCCGGTTCTAAAACAGGCCTCTAATTTTTTTAGCAGACGCCTCGGCAAACCTGGTGAGGCTTTTGGCCAGATCCACTGTCTTGTCTAATGCTACCCGTAGAGCCATATGGTTAAGGTCTTGGTCGTGTGATGCGGGCTCAAAGAGTCGTCTCTGTGCTATTCTCTGCGAGGGAGATAGGCTCTTTGGGTCCGCATTAGACGACATCCTAGATAAGGCTTCCGACAAGAAGAAAGGCTTTCCTGCTGAATGCCCGTTTTTTTCAGCAGAGGAACAATTTTCGTACCCAAGGTAAATTCAGGCAGGATCAGAAGAAAAGAGGGGCATCAAGTAGATGGCAGTCTTCTAGAGGCCGAGGGAAGAGAATTTTTGTTCAATTCCGAATCCTCCTCCCAAAAAACCCAATGACGCCAGATGTCTGATAGGGGCAGGCTCGCAGGTTTCGGTCAAGATTGGGGTTCTATAGGGGCCTCCCCTGGGTTTAAAATCAAGTTATTTCAGGTTACAAAATAGTTTTGTTCCTTACCACCAGAAAGGTTCCTGACAAAGTTTTTTCAGACCCCATCAGACAAAAGGCGGTAGAATCAGAAGTTGCTATCCTCAGTGGCGTACCGCCAATATAGGCAGACCACGCCGCTGCTATGGGGCCCGTGACACAGGGGGGCCCGGAGCGCATGCAAGGCTCTGCCCCCTACATCTGCACCAGTGTAAGTATTTTTCACCAATTAGATCCAGTGTTGGCTAATAGAGGTGTAGGATCCTGCATGGGGTCCATGTTATCTCGAAATTCACAAGTAAATTAAAGGGTATGTCAGACGGGCCTATCTAACTCATTCAGCACATCACATAGAGGAATAACGGATATAACAGATAACGTAGCGTGCTCTGGGGGGAAGGGGTTACACCATCATTATATACGCCGCTATTAGCAGAGGTCTCCAAGTAGTCTTATAGACATATTATAGCCTGGAATATAAATACCAGACAGGTCGGGGTCTGACTGCTGGGACTAGCACCAGTCAGACTAGCACCCCAATCACAGGATCCCTGAATGGAGCCGCAGTCTGGCATGTGCCACATAGCTCCATTCAATGCCTGATGAAAACAGCTGGGGTGGGGGTCTGTCATCGAACCTTCTGTATTAATGGGGGCACGCCCCTGCTCCTTATTTTGTTGACTGTGGGGTTCCCACCTTCTGTAGCTGTGCAGGGAGGCTCGTCTCTGGAGGGAATACCTCTACAGAAAGGCTCAGGAGGCCAAACAGCACAGCAAAGAAGACAAGAAGCAGTGGTTAAAGCGGGCTCTGGAAGGTAGGTGGCGGGATAGCAGATTACAAGGAAGGTACAGAATGCAGACGCTGACGTCCCTCCGTGTCCACAGAAAACAGGCTCATCCTCACCGAGATCCGCAGAGATGCCCTGTCCCTGCAGAAGCAGCTCGAGTTTGATGATGAAGGCGGTGAAGGTAAGAACTGCTAAAAATAAGGGGCCAGTGGGACTACAAGACCCAGCATGAATTAACTGGTCCCACAGACGTGGCATGCCCACATCTGTCCCATGTACAACAGGTGCCAGTGGTGCTGTACCTACCCTGTTGAATTACTGGGTAGAACTCTCCATGTGCCCTTCATTCTCTGGGTCAGTAGGAATACAACGGGGGTGTGGCAGGGGAGGAGCCAGGGCAGGTGGTGGGATGGGCCAGGGGTGGGCAGTGGGCGGAGTTAGGGGGCCCAATTCAGATTCTTGCTATGGGGCCCAATGATTTCTATGTACGCTCCTGGCTATCCTGTTAGAAAAGAAGGTTGTGTCAGAGGTGCGGATAGACCAGCAAAGTCAGGGGGTATACTCCACTCTGTTCCTGATAAAATTTTGTCCTTTACAAAAATTTGAAGATGGAATCAATAAGATCTACAATAAATCTTCTTCTCCAGGATTTCTACATGATAACAGTGGATCTGGCAGATGCCAATTATCATGTTCCCATCCACGGCGAGAGTAAGAAGTTTCTTAGGTTCGCTGTCCATATAAAGGGAGAACTTTGTCACTTTCAATACCAAGCTCTACTCTTTGGTCTATGCAGTGCCCTGCGCATCTTCACAAAGATTATGGCAGATGTGGTAGGCGTCCTTCATCTAAAAGGCATACTGGTAATCCCCTATTTGGACGACCATCTCAGAATAGTAAAACAAACCCTGGGGTCGTTAGATTGGGTTATCAACCTAGAAAAATCAAGTCTGTTTCCTAGTAAGCTGAAAATATTTTTGGGGGTACTTTTGGACACTCACCAGTTGTCCTCCTTTCTACCCCTGAAAAAAACAGGAAAACCTAATGGCCCTAGTGAAGCAGTTTTGTTCCAAGAAGACAGCATCCATAAGAGAGATCATGCGTCTCTTGGGACTACTGACGTCAACCATTTCCTCAGTGAACTGGGCTCAAGCCCACACTAGAGTCCTACAATCCTTTCGCCTTTCATCTTGGGACAGAAAGCAAAGTTCCTTAGAAAATAAAATAAAAATCCAACATTGGGTAAAGTCCTTGTGCTGATGGTCAGTGAAGAAACATCTGCAGACAGGGGTACAGTGGCGACCGAAAGATCAGATAACGATTACTACCGAGGCAAGCAGCAGGGGTTGGGGAGCCCATGCTTTACACAACATGGTGCAGGGAACAAGGAGTCTTGAGATGGCTTTGTCTTCCTCAAACCTGGCCCAATGAGATTTTGGAAAGGTGGGTCCTTCCAGTCCTGGATCTGTTCGCCTCAAGACAGAACAGAAAAGTGCAAAATTTTTATTCCATATGCCCCCAGGACAGTCTGAATCGGATGGACGCTGTCACTCTGACATGGCCCAAGGGACTTCTTTATGCATTCCCACCTTTCTCCCTGATTCCAAAAACCTTGATGAAGATAAGAGAAGAGAGGGCACAGGTCATATTGATTGCTTCATATTGGGCGAAAAGATCTTGGTTCCCCCTGCTTCAAAACCTCTCGGCAGGAGAACACTGGATGTTGCCTCAGATCCCAGACCTCATTCATCTGGGTCTGGCCCTCCTTCCCAGCATTCAGCAGCTTCACCTGGCGGCTTGGAAATTGAATGGGGCTTATTAAAAAAGAAGGGGTTCTCTGATGCCATTATATCTATTGCTACATAGCAGAAAACAGATGTATGTTCGATCTTGGAATGCCTTTTTGTCATTTGCAGGTAATCGCTGGGCCCCTCAGAGTAGTTTAGATGTAGGCTTAATTGTAGAATTCCTACAAGCAGGATTTTATAAGGTTCTTAGGACCAGTATGCTAAATGTTCAGGTTTTGGCTCTCAGTACCTTTCTCGATGTTAGGCTGGCAGACATCTCCTTGATTATGAGATTCCTTAAGGGTACAAGTAGATTACACCCTCCTTTTTTGTGAAAGTTCCTCCCTGGGATTTAAACATAGTTCTCACTGCCCTCATGTCTGAGCCTTTTGAGCCCAATTTGGACTTATCCCTGAAGTTGTTGCTAAAAAACACCTTTCTTATAGCTATTACCACGGCCAGGAAGGTGGGAGAAATCCAGGCATTTTCCTGCAAAGATCCTTAACTAACAATTCTAGGTGACAGAGTAATTCTTAGGCATTCCCCAGCTTTTCTCCCTAAGATTTTTTCTAAATTTCATTGCCAACAAGAAGTATTACCTTCCTTTTGTGCTTTCCCATCTTCCCAGCAGTAGGAAGTTTTCCATCATCTAGATGTTAGGAGGTGTCTTCTAGCGTATCTAAATGCTACGGAATCCTTTAGGAAATCTTACCGTCTCCTTGTCCAGTTTCAGGGGAAAAATAAGGGTGCAGAAGCCCCTAAAGCCTCTATAGCCCGGTGGATAAAATTAACTATCATCTTGGGTCAAAAGCGCATTCTACCAGGGCTTTGTCCACCTTGTGGGCAGAAAGAGGCAGGGGATAAGATTTGTAGGGCGGCCACTTGGTCCAATCCTATGACCTTTTTTAGACATTATAAACTAGATGTCATGGACAACTAGGATTTGGTGTGTTGTAACCTGAAATAACCTGAAATAACTTTTAGCTGTGGTCCCTCCCTAAAAAATTCTCCTCTGATAATTCTCCTGTCAGTGCCGGTGTGGAGGCGTTAGGGAAAGATGACAATTACTCTTACCGATAATTTGATTTCCTCCACAACAGCACTGGGTTTTTTCCCCGGGTTTTTCCTTTTTTGTGTGATATTCGTTACAAATAGTGATTTCATGTGAAGATATTATGTTTTATGTCTTACTAACTGATTTATGTCTTACTAATTACTAACTGAAGTAGGTTGGAGGAGGTGTCCTTTTATTTTGGGCTTCCGCTGTTGTTTCCTATCCTCTGGAGGCGAGATCAAGCTTCTGTCAGTGCCGCTGTGGAGGCTACGGGAAATCAAATTACCAGTAAGAATAATTGTCATCTTTTTTTGCCTAAAAGTTGCTTAATTTAGTAATATATTGCTACTAGAGATGAGCGAACGTGCTCGTAACGAGCACTGTACCGCTCGGCTCCCCTGAGCTCGCATGGGCGCAGGCAGCTGCTTCCGTCCTCCTCACCTGACGGAAGCGGCTGCCTGCGCCCATGCGAGCGCAGGGGAGCCGAGCAGTACAGTGCTCATTACAAGCACGGTCGCTCATCTCTAATTGCTACTAGAGATGAGTGAATCTTCAAAAATTCGCTTCGGTGAAAAATCGACAAATTTATAACAAGATTCATTCTTAATACAAATTTATTTGGTCAAAGTTGCGTTACAAAATCGTTGGTTTGCGAACATTCCTACTCAAATTACGAACATACAGTCTAAGCATTGTTAAAAGTACGCTACTGAACTGAATACGTAAGCATTAGTGTACAAAGTGCGTGCGAATCCTTATTGTACTATTGACTCGCGATTGCGTCATACGTGTGCACATACGACGCGGCGTACAGTCCTCAGAGGCAGTCCATATGAGCTAGAAAAGTAAGGTGCTAGCTATCCAGCTAAGTGCATAATTTACCAAACACACCATACAATAAGTGCATAATAGGACACATTGCAGTACCTGAAAAAGAATACACACAATGGGCTAAGATGCTTGAATGTTGCTGAACCTGTAAAAAAATTATTGCTAAAATACTGTAAAGACATAATTATGCAAACATTTTAGTGCAATCAATATCACATTTGCAAGCATAATAGGCTCAGATATACATTTGAGTCTCTCCTTATGGCTGCTTGGCATAAAACACTAGAACACATAGTCCAAAATTCAATTGTAATCACCATGAACTAATTTGGTAATCCAAACAGGTAACGGGTAATCCACATGGATAATATAAAATAGCTGCAAATGGAGAACCCTCTTTGCAAAGGGGGCTGCCAAATAACCTGAGAAAGGGAGGAAAAAAGAAAGTAGGCACGCTTAGGCGCAACTAGGAATTTTCTGCAGAATGGGGGGGGGGGGGGGAGTCCTGACAAGTCATGTCCATCAAAGGGGGCAATAAAAACAAAATACATTAAAAACAAGTGGCTCCCATGAGGTGTCCTTTAAGTCAGCCAGACAGAAACAGCCAGTTGTAGAAGGGTTCCTCAGATGAGGGACCTGAAATCCTCCTCGCTGCTACTGCTGCTGAAGAACATGAGAGGATGCTCCTGCCTCCTGTAGGCCAGGCTGGCTGCCGGGGTTCAGCTCCACTGCCCTCTGCTGCTCGAATTTGGACTTGACCGGGTGGTGGTCACATGGGTGAGCGCTGCTGCCACTTGAGCCTTCACCTTTCCGGATCCTCCTGCCGGGACATCAGGAGTAAGGACTTCAGGCAAGGTTGCACCCAAGGAAGAACCGCCAGCTCCCCTGGCTGCTGCTTTCCATGTTAGCTGGTACTGGATCACCGTGGGCTGGAAAGTGAAGGACGATGTAGTCAGCTGACCCAGGTGAAAGGACGGTGGTCGTGGTGGCAATCCAGGAATCAGAGGCTACTGCTGTGGCTTCTCTCTGAAATGGAAGGTACCATATGGTGCCTCTTGTAGGCAGTGCAAGCATCCTGCGGATGCTGGATCATCCGGCCAGGTCTCGGCTGGTGATGTAGGTACCAGGGGACAATAACGTTACCCTGGTAGCAAAGGGGCCTTTCAGGGATGCCGTGGGGGTTTATTCTACCTGATCCCCCACGTATAGGCTGTGACGGGCTTGGGGCAGGTAAGACCGTTTCACAGACCTGCGGCCAATGAAGTACTCCTTGCCGTCCTCGTCGTCTGCAAGGAAGCCACTGCCTCACTCCACTGAAAACCAAAGGATGGTGCCTTTACACCGTTCCAGCGTAGGGTCTCCCGACCTCGGATGGTCAACCACTTGGATGACCCAGTCCTTCACCGCTTTCTCATAGTTCGTGCGATTTTCTGGATCACTTGTGCCCTCTGATATCCTTGGGCCTCTCCAGTGGTTCGGGCTCGGTAGCCCACACCATCTATCCCCACTTTGGGCGTAGTTTTGCTATGCTGTCTTGTTCACCGCTGGTTTGAACTGGAGAGGAGGGTGGAGTAATGAGGGAGGAGTCTAAATATAGCCCTATACTCGCGAATAGATAGTTCCCGGTGGGCCGGGCTGATTTTTCCCACTTCTGAGGGGGGCGTATCTTCACTTTCCCGCTCTTGAGGGGGCGTATCGGCATTTTCCCACTTCAGGGGGCCAGAGGGGACAAGAAGAATACATGTGTAGCGTTAGCGTTCAAAATTTTAAGAACATTTAAGAATCTTACGAAGCGAATCTGAATGATTCTGGATTCGCTTCAGAGTGGGAAATAAGGAGCATTCGTAACGAATATACGAAGCGGCGAATAAATTCGCTAATCTCTAATTGCTACCCATCAGATTTACAGTGATATATATATATATATATATATATATATATATATATATATATATTTTTTTTTTTTTTTTTTCATAACTCTGACAACCCCTTTAAGGTTCTTGCCTTTAATGTAGATGGCTGTTCGGATCCCAGCAGAATCACTTCAAAAATAGAGGCGAAATAAAAATTACACACCAACCTTTTTAATTTGTGTAACCAGTATTTTTTTGGGAAAAGAACTCCCGCTCCCCGGTGACCTCCATAACTTTTTTTATAGTTATGTCTTTGTATAGATATGTGGGGGATTATTTGATGGACAATCTTTCTTTTTTGACAATACTATTTTTGGATGTGTATGACTTAATCACTTTTTAATCAATTTTCTTGGGAGCCACAAAATGGGATAGCATCCTAATATCTAATTGTGAGAGGTACATACCTCATGGGAATAATAGGTTAAGGAACAAGAAAAAAACCAATGTGGTTAAATAGAACTGTAAAGAAAGCAATAAATGACAAACAGAAAGCATTTAAATCACTAAAACAGGAGGGTGGCGAGGAAGCATTGAAAAACTATAAGGAAAAAAATAGAATATGTAAAAGACAAATAAAAGCAGTCAAACTAGAGACCGAGAGATTAATCGCCAAAGAGAGTAAAAATAACCCTAAAATGTTCTTTAATTATATAAATGGTAAAAAGTATAAACCTGAAGGTGTCGGCCCCTTACAGAGTAATGAGGGGGGAGTTGCAGAGAGCGATGAGGAGAAAGCAAAGCTTCTAAATATTTTTTTCTACACTGTATTCACTGAGTAAAATAAACTGTCAGATGAAATGCAGAATATAAAAGTAAATTCCCCTTTAAAAGTGCCCTGTCTGACCCAGGAAGAAGTACAGCGACGTCTTAAAAAGATTAAAATAGACAAATCGCCAGGACCGGATGGCATACACCTCCGTATCCTAAGAGAATTAAGTAATGTCATCACCAGACCCTTATTTCTGATATTTAAGTACTCTATACTGACAGGGAGTGTTCCACAGGATTGGCGCACAGCAAATGTGATGCCAATATTCAAAAAGGGTCCAAAAACTGAGCCCGGAAACTATAGGCCGGTAAGTTTAACATCTGTTGTGGTTAAACTGTTTGAAGGTTTTCTAAGAGATGCCATCTTGGAGTACCTCAATAAAATAAGCAAATAACTCCATATCAGCATGGCTTCATGAGGGATCGGTCATGTCAAACTAATTTATTCAGTTTCTATGAGGAGGTAAGTTCTAGAATTGACTGCGGCGAATCAATTGATGTCATATGTCTGGACTTCTCCAAAGCATTTGACACGGTACCACATAAAAGGTTAGTGTAGAAAATAAGAATGCTTGGCCTGGGAGAAAATGTCTGTATGTGGGTAAGTAACTGGCTCAGTGATAGAAAACAGAGGGTGGTTATTAACGGCACATACTCAGATTGGGTCACTGTCACTAGTGGGGTACCACAAGTAGAGATGAGCGAATCATTCAAAAAATTATTCGCGGAACATTCGCCAAACTTTTCCTAAGAGTCGTATATTCGACGAATAGATTCGTTGTAGTTGCGTACAAAATATACGTTTAAGTCTCTTTACTTCTGACGCTTGTCATACAACTGGAACAGAGTTCCAAACTCAGTTGCAATTTGTAATCCACATAGGTAATTGTAATCCAAATGGGTAAAAAAAATAGCAGCAAATGTTCCTTAAAAAACCCTCTTACAAGGGGCTCCCCAATAACCTAAAAAGGGGGAAAAAGGGATGAGGCGCACGTATGCGCAACTTGGTTAAAAAAAAAAGTTTGATGGGGGGAGTCCTGACAATCCATGTCCATCTGGGTGAGGACAAACACAGGGCAACAAAAATAAAAACAAACGCCAACTAGTGCTCACCCTTCAAGTTAAGTCCATGTTGTGGCTCCCATGAAAGCTGCAGGATCCTTACTTAAGGGCCAGCAGGTCCTCTTCACTGCTGCTGGAGCTAAAAGACATGAGAGGGCGCTCCTGCCTCATGAAAGTTACACTGGCTGTGGCAGCAGACCTCCACCGACCTCTTAGGGATGGTCTTGGTAGTGACCGGGCGGTCACACTGGCAAGGGCAGTGGCAACTTGGGCCTTGCCCTTTACCTTGTAGGGGCCAGATCCTCCCACTGGCATACAAGGTGACAGAATCTCCGGCTGTAAGGGCTTTGGTAATGGTCTTCCGCGAGTGGCGGACTGTGCGGCCTGCACCTGCCATGGCAGTTGGTATTGTACCACCGATGGCTGGTACACGAAACTGTTGGTGGTCATCTGTCCCACATGAAGGATCGGCAGCGGTGGCAAATCTGGTATAAAGGGTTCCAGCTGAGCTTGGGATTTCTCCTCAGATCGCAGAGTCCCATCATTGGTCTCATGGGAACACCGAGCCTCTTCTGCGGCCTGGGCCTCCTCAGTTCAGTCTTCCGGGGGCACTGCAGGAGTAGCTGGTCGCTTAAGGAGTTTCACCCCAGTAGCAAAGGGGCCTTGGAGGCTCTTCATAGGGGTATACTCCACGTAATCCCCTGCGTGGAGATTGTGGCGGACGGGTGGAAGATACGTCCGCTTTACAGAACGGCGGTTCACATATAATTCTTCTGCCGTCTCCTCATCGGCGATAAAACCAACTCCCCATTCCCCATTGTATTCCCAGAGGGTCAGGACGTTCCGGGTGACAGCCTCGGGCACCATTGAATTTTGGCTAAGGGAGTAGTCCTTCCGCGGCGGAACGGGAACTCCTGCCGCCTCCGCCGTGTCAGCTAGCGGATTGAACACCTCAGCGGGCACCTCAAACAACTTCTTAGGCTGTCGGACATGTTGAGAGACGTAGATCTCCTCCGGTTCCTTCGACTCATAGGGGTCGGTGCCCCACACCATGCCTCCCCAGTCAGGGCCTCGCTGTGTCGCAATCTTAGTTGCCTGAGTTGCCTCATCTTCCTCGTGCACTGGAGAAGGGGGCAGAGCTACCACGGGGGAGTCTGCATTGCTAATGAATTGAATTCGTATGCAACAGCATATAGAGTAACTTATACGTAGCAATAGCGTATAATTTATAGGACAAACCGAAGCGAATCACCTAATATTCGGATTTGCTTTGCAGCTAAAAATTCCCAAGATTCGATACGAATCAACAAATTGACAAATCAATTAGCTCATCTCTAACCACAAGGGTCAATATTGGGCCCTATTCTCTTCAATATATTTATTAGTGTTGTTGTACAAGGCCTGCACAGTAAAATATTAATTTTTGCAGATGACACTAAACTGTGTAAAGTAATTAACACAGAAGAGGACAGTACACTTCTACAGATGGATATGGATAGAATGGAGGCTTGGGCAGAGAAGTGGCAGATGAGGTTTAACACTGACAAATGTAAGGTTATGCATATGGGAAGGAATAATGCAAGTCACCAGAACATACTGAATGGTAAAACATTGGTTAACTCTGACATGGAAAAGGACCTACGAATTTTAGTGAACAGCAAACTAAGCTGTAGAAACCAGTGTCAGACAGCTGCTGCCAAGGCCAATAAGATAATGGGTTGCATCAAAAGGGGCATAGATGCCCGTGATGAGAACATAGTCCTGCCACTTTACAAATCACTAGTCAGACCACACATGGAGTACTGTGTACAGTTCTGGGTTCCTGTGAAAAAGGCAGACATATCAGAGCTGGAGAGGGTTCAGAAGAGGGTAATTGTAATGGGTGGACTACAGTACCCAGAAAGATTATCAAAATTAGGGTTATTCACTTTAGAAAAAAGAGGGGGAGATCTAATAACTATGTATGAATATATCAGGGGTCAGTACAGAGATCTCTCCCATGATCTATTTATCACCAGGACTGTTACTGTGACGAGGGGACATACTCTGCACCTGGAGGAAAGAAGGTTTGTACACAAACATAGAAGAAGATTCTTTACGGTAAGAGCAGTGAGACTATGGAACTCTCTGCCCGAGGAGGTGGTGATGGTAAGTATGGATGTATTTCTGGAGGGTAATAATATTACAGGTTATAGTTACTAGAGATGGGTCGTTGATCCAGGGAGTTATTCTGATTGCCTGATTGGAGCCCCTAAAGTGGGGAAAATTGGCTTCTACCTCACAGGGGTTTTTTGCCTTCCTCTGGATCAACTTGTAGAAAAACAGGCCGAACTGGATGGACAGGTGTCTTTTTTCGGCCTTATAAACTATGTTACTATGTTACAAAAAACGGCAATTCAACCTTTTTTATTTTTTTCTGTTATATGGGCTAACTTTATTTTATATTTTAATAGTATGTTTTTTTTTTGCATGTGATGATGCCCATAATGTTTTTTTTTGTTTATTTTTATTTTGGGTAAAGAGGGGTGATTTTTACTTTTTAATATTTTTTTTAACTTACTTTTTGTTGGGTCCCCAAGTGGACCACAACTTGCAATAATCAGATTTTAACTTAGAGAGAATTATGGAAATTAATCCATTATTCTGTATAGAAATCACTATAACAAAGTTCAATGCTGCTACCTAGTGGCCTAAACTGGGATATACTAATAATAAGCCTGGAAGCCTAGTACAGGCTGCGGCTCATTTTTACAACAGAGTGCCTTCTCCAATTTCCGCTGGGGGAAGGCGCGTCTGAGCAGGAACCCCGCGCTTCTGTTTGTTAACACTCTCAGATGCTGTGGTGACATTTTACCACGGCATCTGGGTAGTTAAATGCCCAGGTCAGCACTTCTGCAGGTCGTGGACATTGGTAGCGAGTGCCTGGTTGCAGAGCGGCCACCATTTTTAAAGACCTGACAAGATGCCGAAAGGGGTTACTGGTCACATGACCAAATTTGTATAGGGCAGAGCTTTTTTTCTGCACTGACACTGGAGCTTGTGCAGATACTTTAAGAAAGAGGGGTTGTGTATGCCTGTGGCCGGGTGAGGGAGGGTCTAGTGGTGTGCAGTTTTGGGGTACATGCTTTATGACGGCTGGCTCCATTGCTATAGCTTTTTGTGAGGGGGGGACTCATTCCTGTGAGAGGAGGAGGCACATGGTGTATTCTGGGGGAATTGAGGGTGCAGATCTGTGTGTGAGGCTTTATGGGGTGTAAATCTGTGATGGAGGGCCAGAATCAACAACATGTAGACTGTGTTAGTACATTATTAAACGATTTGGGACCACACTTTTGATTTTACCCAGGGCCACATTTTGTCTAAAACTGGCCCTGGGCCCACTGTACAGTGCTGTGACAAGGAGGAGGGGTGGTGGTGAGATCTCAGGTGCAGACTCTCAGGGGGGTGCCGGCTGCTGTGAGCGCTTCCATCAATACAGATGGAAGTGCTCCTTGCTGGAGCACAATGGGGGCAATTCCCTGCGCTCCTTCTCTCCTCCAGGCCCGGCCCAGTGGTGATGTTATGAAGTGTGTCTCATTGCTGGACCTGAGTGCAGGGAGGTGAGCTGCAGTAAGTGAATAAAAGGACTGTGCTTCAGCAATGATAGCTATGTTAGGGGGTCATTAGACAATGGGCGAGGGTTATTATATTGTGTGAGGGGGCCATTGGGGGGGTCATTATATTGTGTGAGTGTCCCTTACACAGTTTAATGAGTAGTGCCCCCCCACGCACACACAGTGTAATGACCCCCAGTGCCCCCCATTCGATATAATGATCCCAATGACCCTCTATTCAGTATAATGACTACCAGTCACCCCCATACAGTATATTTGGGGTCACTAGAGGTTGGCATACTGTAGGGGGGGCACTGGGGGGCACTGGAGGTCATTATACTGTGTGAGAGCCATAGGTGGACATGTCACTGTAAAAAAAAAAAATGCCACAAGGGGGCCCACTGAGATTTATCGCCAAAGGGCCCACATGAACCTGGAGCTGGCCCTGCTGACAGGTCAATGTTAGCATCAGGTATAATGTACTTAACCGTGCAGTGGCCCAAGATTCTACTGTAGAGTGAAAGAGTGCTCCCTTTTTACACTGTCTGCTGATACCATGTGGATTGCTAGAGAACCTGTTCTGTTACACGCTGATACAAGTAGCAGGCCCATGACACAATGGAAGGGGTGTCAGCAGTAAATTTTTGTTGACATCTGTTCACCCCCCCCTTTCCTCTGACGCATCAGAAGAACAACCCCCCAAAAAACTAATCCTTTCTTTGGAGCATCCGCCTTCACAGTCAGTATTTGCTCAGTAATTGATCAGTATTAAAAAGGTCAAAAAAACAGGGGTAGGTGCAAAACAGAGATAACATGTGATGGAAATATTTGCATCTCTTCTGTGTTTTGGACCCACTCCTGCTTTTGGCTTTCAAATCCTGATGCAAAATACTGACTGTGTGATAGAGACCTTATGCATGCTCCAAAGACAGGATCTGTTGTGTTGTTTTTCTGACAGATCAGAAGAAGGGTAAAATAAATGGTGATGTCAACAAGGCCAAACAGGGACATTAGTGGCCCAGTCAAAGAGTGGCGTGGGTGGCAACAGCATGAGGAGTCAACATAATGGGAAGCAACAGAAGTGGCAGTTAGAGCACAGAATAGTGGGTGGCAATAGGAGAATGACAGTAGAGGCAGCAGGTGTGTGGAATCAGGCAGCATCAGAATAGTGGCTGAAACATGTGGCCATACGTAAACAGGCCATTTTACACACTGCAATCAGAACATTACTGCCAGAATAATCTAGTCCAGGGGTACTCAAGTACTTTTGGTAAAGGTCCACAGTCTGCTGTAGGATGAAGGTCACAACAAAAAAAATATAAGGAGGGACAACACCAGTGGCGTGTAGCCTTAATAATCGTAATGCCCTGTGTCCCCTTCAGAGGAATAATGCCTTCTGTGCCCCCTTCACATTATCAATGCCCATTGTGCCCCCTTCACATTATCAATGCCCATTGTGCCCCTTTCACTTTTGCAATTCCCATTATGCCCCCTTCAGAGTAGAAATTCCCATTGTGCCCCCTCCAGAATAAAAATGCCCCTTGTGCCACCTCCAGAGTAAAAATGTCCATTGTGCCTCCTTCAAACTAGTAATGCCCTCTGTGCCCCTCCATAGTAGTAATGCCCTCTGTGCCCCCTCCAGTGTAGTAATGCCCTCTGTGCCCTCTCCATAGTAGTAATGCCCTCTGTGCCCCCTCCATAGTAGTAATGCCCTCTGTGCTACCTCCATAGTAGTAATGCCCTTTGTGCCCCCTCCATAGTAATAAAGACCTCTGTGCCCCCCGCCATAGTAAAAAAGCCCTCTGTGCCCCCTCCATAGTTATAAAGTCCTCTGTGACCCCTCCATAGTTATGAAGCCCTCTGTGGCCCCTCCATAGTTTTAAAGCCCTCTGTGGCCCCTCCATAGTTATAAAGCCCTCTGTGCCCCTTCTGTATTAAATAAAAAACAAAAAAAAAACACAGCACTACTCACTTTATCCCGTTCCTGAAGCTCACAGTTCTCCTGTCTTCACTGCAGTCACAGATCGCGCTGCAGCAATGTGTGGGTGGAGCTTATGCAGATTTCCAGTCTGTAGGCTCCGCCCACACCAGCCAGCAGCGCAATCTGTGCAGACTGAATGGTGGAGCAGGAGAAGTCTTCCTGCTTCACTATTCACAGCGCAGCTGGCCTGAAGGAGGGGAGGAGCGCAGGGAGCAGAGCGGTGAGTGACATCAACTGCCTGCGCTCCAGCAGTGAGCGCTTCCATCTGTATTGATGGAAGCATTCATTGCTTCTGGTGCAAGCAGGGGTCCGGACAGCTGGCAGCTGTGGTCCGAATCCGATTCGGACCACGGTCCGCCAGTTGAGTACCCCTGATCTAGTCTGATGCATCAGGCACTGGTGTGTGGAAATCCTGGGTGATTCACGCCTGATTCATCTTTAGAAAGGTTCATCTCTCAACATTTCCAGTTGTAAGGTGAGTTCTCTTTGGGATAACTATGCCATCTCTAATGCCACCACACTAATGGTTGGGTAGTAATGCTTGCCTAGGGCAAACTAGGCCAGTTGAGGCCACAAATCAAATTTGGCTGCCTAGTAGTGCAGGGGATCTTGGATCTGAGGTAGCAGCAGGGGCTGGCTGGCAAATTTTAGCCTGGGGGGCAAGCACACAGCACTGGCCCATGTGTAGCGGCCCACCCTTAACCTGTTTAACTCCACCTACCATATAAAGCCGGTATAGGTAAATGGGCTTTAAATGGTTAAAAGGCGGCAGCTGGTTGTGTTTTCATGTTGGATCCCAGATACAGAACATGGCTGAGTCCGTAGCAACAGCCTGATTAGAGGGACCAGATTTACCAACCCCTGAGCTGAAGAGACTCCATTGAGTACAATGGGGTCTGCTCAGGATGCTGCTCCTTTACCGAACAAAAAAGTTTTGCATGCAGAACTTTTCTGACCGGTCTTTTTAACAGAATCTGTGACCCAAACGCAAATGTGAATGGATAGTATTAGACGTATAGCATCAGATGTATGTTTAACACAAATGCAGAGCAAGAACCAAGATCACTACATACACACAGCACCAGAACCAAACCTAGAAGTCAAACACAGCACCAGAACCAAGTTCACTGCATGAATACAACACCAGAACCAGGCCCATAAGTCAAATACAGCAACAAAATCAACACGAAATATAGCACCATAACTAAACCTATAAGTCAAATACAGAACCAGAACTAAGTTTACTACATAAATACAGCACCAGAACCAAGTTCTCTACATAAATACAGCACCAGAACCAAGTTCTCTACATAAATACAGCACCAGAACCAAGTTCTCTACATAAATACAGCACCAGAACCAAGTTCTCTACATAAATACAGCACCAGAACCAAGTTCTATACATAAATACATCACCAGAACCAAGTTCTCTTCATAAATACAGCACCAGAACCAAGTTCTCTTCATAAATACATCACCAGAACCAAGTTCTCTTCATAAATACATCACCAGAACCAAATTCTCTTCATAAATATGTTATGGATATGAAGACTGAAGATGTGAAGCCATTACAAGATGGCGCTGGCTCCGGGACCACTCCTGCTCTTATCTGTAGTTTACATTCTTTAGTAGAACTAGATGCGCAGAAGTGAAACTTTATTTTGCATTACTAACCAATTATATATTCTCTAACCCTCAGGAGAGATTTCCCCCTCCCTGGGGTATATAACCTTTGTAACCCCCCTTAATAAACGAGAACCTCTTTGACCCTACAAGGTGTCAGTGTTGTTTCTTCCATGCATGTAAAATCCTAGGATTACTTTAATTTGGAGCAGAGAAACAAACTTTGTGGCTCCCTTTGTGAGTCATCCTTATCAAATACATCACCAGAACCAAGTTCTCTACATAAATACAGCACCAGAACCAAGTTCTCTACATAAATACAGCATCAGAACCAAGTTCAATACATAAATACAGCACCAGAACCAAGTTCTCTACATAAATACAGCACCAGAACCAAGTTCTCTACATAAATACATCACCAGAACCAAGTTCTCTACATAAATACATCACCAGAACCAAGTTCTCTACATAAATACAGCACCAGAACCAAGCTCACTACATAAATACATTACCAGATTTTAAATGTTTAGTACAGATACCATCTGAGTAGTCAGGTCAGCCCTCGCCATATGAAACTACAGCTCCCAGTATGGCCTGAACAAGTGTAAAGGGATGCTGGTAGTTGTTGCGCAAAACAGCCTGCTACTACCCATCATCAGCTGTAGATCATCCAGGTGACTACAGCTCCCATCATACACAGTCAGTAGCAGAATAATCATTTCCATTTAGTGACTTACAGATGACGTCTCCTCCTGAGTTCTTCTCCATCTGGTTCAGACCACCATGACGACTCCTCCCGTCCACAATGCAGCTTTGCAAATTTTGCCAAGAAGATCTCTTCAGCTTCACGCTTTACCAGCACATTGGCACCCTGCATACTGACACAAACTCATCTTAGTGCCACATTCTGTGCCCTGAATATAACAGCAGCATTAGTGCCACATACTCTGTGCCCTCTGTATACAGTGCCATATGCCCTCTGTATATAGTGCCACATGCTCTGTGCCCTCTGTATATAGTGCCACATGCTCTGTGCCCTCTGTATATAGTGTCACATACTCTGTGCCCTCTGTATACAGTGCCATATGCCCTTTACCCTCTGTATATAGTGCCACATGCTCTGTGTCCTCTGTTTATAGTGCCACATGCTCTGTGCCCTCTGTGTATAGTGCCACATGCTCTGTGCCCTCTGTGTATAGTGCCACATGCTCTGTGCCCTCTGTTTATAGTGCCACATGCTCTGTGACCTCTGTGTATAGTGCCACATGCTCTGTGCCCTCTGTGTATAGTGCCACATGCTCTGTGCCCTCTGTATATAGTGTCATATGCCCTGTGCCCTCTGTTTATAGTGCCACACACAGTGCCCCTAATGCTAGTGCCACATGCTTGGTGCCCCTTATAAAACGTGCCTCTTATACGTGCCCCTTTGTGTATAGTGCCCCTTCAGTGTGCCCCCTTTATGTATTGTGCCTCTTATATGTGCCCATTTGTGTATAGTGCCCCTTCAGTGTGCCCCCTTTATGTATAGTGCCTCTTCTGAGTGCCCCCTGAATACAGCGTACACACACTGTATTATAATACTCGGTAAAAGCTAGAATGCAGTGGGTGAGACGTCACTGGCTACAAGTTGCTAACGGTCACATGACAAGCTAGATGCAGTGGATATATAGAGTATATAGGCGTAGGCGATAGGCGTAGTATTAGCATAAAGCTACATTCAGACGACCGAAAGTGTTTTGCAGTCCCCAAATTGTGGATCCGCAAAACACAAATACTGGCCTTGTGCGTTCCACATTTTGCGGAACGCACAGTGCCAGCCCTATATAGAAATGCCTATTCTTGCGGACAAGAATAGGACATATGCACTATATTTTTTGGGGGGGAATGGAACTACGTATGCGGACAGTACATGGTGTGGTGTCCGCATCTTTTGCGGCCCCATTGAAATGAATGGGTCCGCACCCGTTCGGCAAAATTGTGGAACGGATTCAGACTTAGAAATACGGTCGTCTGAATACGGTCGTCTGAATGTACCCTTAGGGCCAGTATTAGAATTACGATCAGTATCAGTTAGGGGCCAGTACTGGGGTTAGAGGCAGCGTTAGGGTACATTCAAACAACCGTATTTCCATTCACTTCAAAGGGGCCGCAAATCCCAAGCCCCGCAAAAAAAGATAGAGTATGTTTTATTCTTGACTGCAATCGCAGACAAGAACAGGCATTTCTATCATAGGACTGGGCATGTGTGTTCCACAAAATGTGGAACGCACACGGTCAGTATCCGTGTTTTGTGGATCTGCAATTTGTGGTCCTCAAAACACATATGGTCATGTGAATGTAGCCTCAGGGTTAGGGGTCAGTAGTAGGGTTAGGGGTCTGTATGGCGTAGTATTAGAGTTAGGGAAAGTATTAGTGGTCAGTATTAGGCTAAGCAGTCAATATTAGGGTTAGGGACAGGATTAGGTGTCAATATTAGGGTTAGGGGTCCAGGGCTAGAGGTCAGTACTAGGGTAGGGGTCAGGGGCCAGTATTAGAGGTCAGGGGCCAGTACTAAGTTAGGGGCCAGTACTAGGGTTAGGCTACTTTCACACTCGCGTCAGCAGGATCCGTTTGTGAGATCCGTCCCAGGCTCTCACAAACGGTCCTGAACTGATCAGTTTTTCCTTAATGCATTCTGAATGGATAAGGATCCGTTCAAAATGCATCAGTTTGCCTCCGTTCCGTCTCCATTCCGCTCTGGCAGCATTTTGGTGTCCGCTTGACTGAGCGGAATGGAGACGGATCCGTCATGACTACAATGTAAGTTAATAGGAACGGATCCGTTTACTCATGCACAATAGTAAACGGATCCGTCCCCATTGACTTTCAATGGAGTTCAGAACGGATCCGTCTTGGCTATGTAAAAGATAATACAAACGGATCCGTTCAGAATGGATGCAGACGGTTGTATTATCATGGCGGATCCGTTTGTGAGAGCCTGTACGGATCTCACAAACGGATCCTGCTGACGCAAGTGTGAAAGTAGCCTTAGGGGTGCGACAGGGCCAGTATTAGGGGCTCAGGCAAGGCCAGTATTAGGGGTCAGTACTAGGGGGTAAGGGGCTAGTATCAGGGTTAGGGGTCCAAGGTTAGAGGTCAGTACTATTGTAGGGGTCAGGGGCCAAAATAAGTGGTCAGCGGCCAGTATTAGAGGTCAGGGGCCAGTACTAGGATTAGGGGTCAGGCAGGGCCAGTATTAGGGGTCAGGAGCCTATATTAGGGTTATGAGTTAATGGAGATCAGTATTAGAGGTCAGGGGCCAGTACTAGGGTTAGGGGGTCAGGCAGGGTCAGTATTAGGGGTCAGGGGCCAGTATTAGGGTCAGAGGTAAGGCAGGGCCTGTATTGGTGGTCAGTACTAGGTGGGCAGGGGCCAGTATTAGGGTTAGGGTAAGTCAGGGCCAGTATGGGAGGTCAGTAATAGGGAGGCAGGGGGAAGTATTAGGTACTCACCTGTCCAGGCGCGGTCCCACGATACAGACCCGGGCTCTTCTGGCGGGTCCCCTCCTGAGGAACGTCGCATCGTCGCATCATCGCGCCGCCTACGTCACATTAGTGCACCGGGAGTAGCGGAGCACTGGCGCTGGCTGCTACTGGCACAATTGTATCTGCATCTAGTGGATGCAGATACAATTGAGTTCAGGAGCCGCGGCGGCCCTGACATACACCGGCCCGGGGGGCATCTGCCCTCCTGCCCCCCGGCCTAGCCCGCCCCTGCGTAGCAGGGTGCAGTCCAAGTATGCCACCACCTGCTGGTTCAGGTTCTGCTTCATGTCCTGCTGCTGCTACTGGGTGATTTCTTCAGTAGGCAGATGAACAAAAGTGCTCCTTAGAGACTCCAGACTTAAGTTGCTGCTGATGGAGCTGGTGCTGCTTCTGCACCCCCACCATCCTCCAACAGTCATGGCAGTGGAGCGTGAGTTAGATTAGTGTACACATACTGTTGTCTCTTTGCAATTGCCTCTGTGATCGATTGCTGCTGAAATGTGTGACCAGGAGTAGGTGGAGGAGGAGCATCAGGACCAGCAGACGATGGGAAGGAAATACAGCTCCCTTCTGCTGAGGTGGTGGAGCCCTGACTGCTGGAGAATGGATGGGAGCTGCTGGGAGCTGTGTCAGGCTGTACCACTACATTAGCACTACGGTTTTCCCAGGTAGGCCCCTGAGTAGCAGACGCTCCACCCTGAGCATTTATGACTCCAGATCTCACACTGCTTCCACCCTGCTGTCTCATGGACCTGCTGCCACCCTTGCCCTCTAATGATGATGATGATGATGATGATGAAGCCCCTCTTCATCTAGTTCACATGTGCAATCAGTTACATCATCATCCACTACTGTCTGCTCGTCACTTATGTCACCCTTCCCTTACTGATCTCAACACCTGTTCCCACGCGACTCTCAATGTCGCTACTTGCAGGTCTACTGGTGGAAGCAGCGGACTTCTACTCCAAATCTGCGTTGGGCAGTAGCTGCAGACTGTCCTTAGTAACTGCAGACTGTCCTCAGCAACTTCTTCCTCGCTGAAAAGTGGAGCAAAGTCGGCGCCATACATCACTTGCCTGGTAGAAGGAGCAGTGAAGGAAAGAGGCAGGTTCAGGGCAGGTGAGGTCACAGAGCTTGTTCCTGGGCTATGCCAACTAAGTGTGGTGTCAGAGGAACCCACCAACTCATGGCTGTGGGTGCCTGATGTAAGTTGCGATGAAGTTCAAGACCAAATCTACCATTCCAAAACAGTGGGATTAGTCGTCAGAACCCGACCACTGGATGACACCGACAGCTCTGATCAGTAAATATACCATATATACACATACCACAAAACTTTTAAAAAGCCTAAGGAGCTAAACTACCAGCGCTGTGAGTTTTTGTAAAGTGCTGGCCCACACCTCCAAATAGAGCACCAGAACCAAATTCTCTGTGCCCTCTTTATATAGTGCCACACACGGTGCCCTCTTTATATAGTTCCACATGCTCTGTCCCCTCTGTGCATAGTGCTACATGCTCTGTGCCCTCTGTATATAGTGTCATATGCCCTGTGCCCTCTGTTTATAGTGCCACACACAGTGCCCCTAATGCTAGTGCCACATATATACCCATTATAAAAAGTGCCTCTTATATATGCCCGCTTTATGTATTGTGCCTCTTATATGTGCCCCTTTGTGTATAGTGCCCCTTCAGTGTGCCCCCTTTATGTATAGTGCCTCTTCTATGTGCCCCCTGAATACAGCGTACACACGCTGTATTATAATACTCGGTAAACGCTAGAATGCAGTGGGTGAGACGTCACTGGCTGACGGTCACATGACAAGCTAGATGTAATGGGTATATATAATATATACAGCAGTGTACAGTGCCTTGCGAAAGTATTCGGCCCCCTGGAACTTTTCAACCTTTTGCCACATTTCCGGCTTCAAACAAAAAGATATAACATTTTAAATTTTTGGTGAAGAATCAACAACAAGTGGGTCACAATTGTGAAGTGGAATGAAATTTATTGGATCATTTAAACTTTTTTTGTAATAATAAAACTGAAAAGTGGGGTGTGCAAAATTATTCGGCCCCCTTGCATTAATACTTTGTTGCACCACCTTTTGCTGCGATTACAGCTGCAAGTCGCTTGGGGTATGTCTCTATCAGTTTTGCACATCTAGAGACTGAAATTCTTGCCCATTCTTCCTTGCAAAACAGCTCGATCTCTTTGAGGTTGGATGAAGAGCGTTTGTGAACAGCAGTTTTCAGCTCTTTCCACATATTCTCAATTGGATTCAGGTCTGGACTTTGACTTGGCCATTCTAAGACCTGGATATGTTTATTTTTGAACCATTCCATTGTAGATTTTGCTTTATGCTTGGGATCATTGTCTTGTTGGAAGATAAATCTCAGTCCTAGTCTCAGGTCTTTTGCAGACTCCAACAGGTTTTCATCCACAATGGTCCTGTATTTGGCTCCATCCATCTTCCCATCAATTTTAACCATCTTCCCTGTCCCTGCTGATGAAAAGCAGGCCCAAACCATGATGCTGCCACCACCATGTTTGACAGTGGGGATGGTGTGTTCAGGGTGATGAGCTGTGTTGCTTTTACGTCAAACATATCGTTTTGCATTGTTTCCAAAAAGTTCGGTTTTGGTTTCATCTGACCAGAGCACCTTCTTCCACATGTTTGGCATGTCTCCAGGGTGGCTTGTGGCAAATTGTAAACAAGACTTTTTATGGATATCTTTGAGAAATGGCTTTCTTCTTGCCACTCTTCCATAAAGGCCAGATTTGTGAAGTGTTCGACTGATTGTAGTCCTTTGGACAGACTCTCCCACCTCAGCTGTAGATCTCTGCAGTTCATCCACAGTGATCATGGGCCTTGTTTGAGATGAAGTTTAGAGGGACGGCCGGGTCTTGGTGGATTTGCAGTGGTCTGATACTCCTTCCATTTCAATATGATCACTTGCACAGTGCTCCTTGGGATGTTTAATGCTTGGGAAATCTTTTGGTATCCAAATCCGGCTTTAAACTTCTCCACAACAGTATCACGGACCTGCCTGGTGTGTTCCTTGGTCTTCATGATGCTCTCTGTGCTTTAAACAGAACCCTGAGACTATCACAGAGCAGGTGCATTTATACGGAGACTTGATTACACACAGGTGGATTATATTTATCTTCATCAGTCATTTAGGACAACATTGGATCATTCAGAGATCCTCAATGAACTTCTGGAGTGAGTTTTCTTATAAATGTTATATCTTTTTGTTTGAAGACAGAAATGTGGCAAAAGGTTGAAAAGTTCCAGGGGACCGAATACTTTCGCAAGGCACTGTATATACTATATACCTGTACAAACTGCATCTATTATACCTCATACCTCACATATCAGTACACTGCTGTATATACTCTAGATACCTGTACACACTGCATCTATTATAACTCTTATCTCACATATCAGTACACTGCTGTATATACTATATACCTGTACACACTGCATCTATTATACCTCATACCTCACATATCAGTACACTGTTGTATATACTATATACATGTACACACTGCATCTATTATACCTCATACCTCACATATCAGTACACCGCTGTATATACTATAAATCTGTACACACTGCATCTATTATACCTCATACCTCACATATCAGTACACTGCTGTATATACTATATATGTACACACTGCTTCTATTATACCTCTTATGTCACATATCAGTACACTGCTGTATATACTATATATCTGTACACACTGCATGTATTATACCTCATACCTCACATATCAGTACACTGCTGTATATACTATATACGTTTACCCACTGCATCTATTATACCTTGTACCTGACGTATCAGTACTCTGTGAGTATACTATGTGTCAGTTGTGAGGTTTAAAAGATGTAGTATGTACAGATATATGTGGACATATATTAGGGTCACTGTGAGGTACGTGAGGTATTGGGGGTTGTAGATAAGGTTCCAGTCAGTCCGGTCAGTTCCGGGTCAATATTAGAGTTAGAGGTCAGTATTGGGGTTAGGAGCCAGTATTAGGCGTAGTATTAGCATAGAGCTACATTCAGATGACCGAAAGTGTTTTACAGTCCCCAAATTGTGGATCCGCAAAACACACATTTTGCGGAATGCACAGTGCCAGCCCTATATAGAAATGCCTATTTTTGCGGACAAGAATAGGACACATGCTCTATATTGTTTGTGGGGCCACGGAACGGAACTACAGATGCGGACAGTACACAGTTTGCTGTCCGCATCTTTTGTGGCCCCATTGAAATGAATGGGTCTGCACCTGTTCCGCAAAATACTGGAACGGATGCAGACCCAGAAATATGGTCGTCTGAATGCACCCTTAGTGCTAGTATTGGGGTTAAAGGCAGCATTAGGGTAAATTCACATGATCGTATTTCCATTCACTTCAATGGGGCCGCAAATCCGTAGTTCCGTTCCGCGGCCCTGCAAAAAAGATAGAGTATGTCCAATTCTTGACCATAATCGCAGACGAGAACAGGCATTTCTGTCATAGGGCTGGGCATGTGTGTTCCACAAAATGTGGAACGCACATGGCCAGTATCCATGTTTTGTGGATCCGCAATTTGTGGACCGCAAAACACATATGGTCATGTGAATGTAGCCTTAGTTGTCAGTTTTAGGGTTAGGGGGTCAGTAGTAGAATTGGGGGTCAGTATGGCGTAGTATTAGAGTTAGAGAAAGTATTAGGGGTCAGTATTAGGGTTATCGGTCAATATTAGGGTTAAGGACAGTATTGGAGGGCAGTATTAGGGTTAGGGGTCCAGGTTTAGAGGTCAGTACTAGGGTAGGGGTCAGTACTAGGGTTAGGGGTGAGACAGGGCCAGTATTAGGGGTCAATACTAGGGGGTCAGGGGCCAGTATCAGGGTTAGGGGTTGAAGGTTAGAGGTCAGAACTAGGGTAGGGGTCAGGGGCCAGTACTAGGATTAGGGGTCAGGCAGGGCAGGTATTAGGGGTCAGGCAGGGCCAGTATTAGGGGTCAGGGGCCTGTGTTAGGGTTAGGGGTCAATGCAGGGTCAGTATTGGGGGTCAGGGTTAGAGGCAAGCCAGGGCCAGTATTGGGGGGTCAGTACTAGGGGGACAGGGGCCAGTATTAGGGTAAGGCAGGGCCAGTATTGGGGGGCAGTAATAGGGGGGCAAGGGCCGGTATTAGGGTAAGGCAGGGCCAGTATTGGGGGTCAGTAATATGGACGCAGGGGCCAGTTTTAAGGCTGCATATGGGAGGGCAATTTATATTTACCTGTCCCGGCGCGGTCCCACGATGCAGACCCGGCCTCTTCTGGCGGGTCTGCTCCTGAGGAATGTCGCTGGCGGCGTGATGATGTCATCGTGCCACCTATGTCATATCAGTGCACCAGCCACCGGGAATAGCTGAGCAGGGAACCAGATGTTCCCTTGTTCCGCCGGCGCTGGCTGCTGCAGGCGCAATTGTATCTGCATCTAGTGGATGCAGATGCAATTGAGTTCAGTAGCTGCAGCGGCCCTGAAATCCACCAGCCCAGGGGGCATGTGCCCTCCCGCTGCCGCACCGGATCAGGATTCAGCCGGTAACCAGGTTCTCCGATCCGGCTGTAATTTTAACAACCGGATCTAGAGAACCGGAGGGAACCGGCTGAATCTGATGCCTGGGGGACACCCTACTAACTGTAATATTGCACTGTTAATTCACCCCACTATAATAATCAAGACCTAATGGACATCACACTAACAGTTATATTACACAGGTTATGCAACCTTCCCGCACGCGACTCCAATTTACTTAAAGATTGTCTCACTTGGCACAATGGTAGTTATGTTCAATTATAAGCCCATCATAAACAACTTACTAATATACTTCATGTTTAAAAACTGCCTCCTCTCCTAGATAATCGCCATCTTCTAGTCCTTTAGAGCATGCCCGTTGTCAGGGGTTATGGTACCTGCTGCCATCTAGCAGTGGTGGCCGCGTCTGCTCATTAGGAAGTACAGCGCTGGCTGGTATGGTGGCTGGGATCATGGGAGCAAGCTCTCATACCTGCACATGCGCACTAGCTCCCTCCTGTCCCGGCCAATGTACTGTGTTGAACAGCTCACAGCAACCTGATCACCCCCAGAATGAACTAAAAGCTAAAGATCTACGCTGTGCTCAATTTGCAAGGTGAGACAACCCCTTAAAGGAGGTGGTACTTAAGCGGCAAATTTATTTTACACAAAGTCACGCCTCTAATCCAATGCACCAATGCATAACTATACTCACCCAGTCCGACCCAATCAAATCTATCATAGAGTACACGGCGGTACCAATACACTTTGCAATAAACGAAAGACCCAACTGGTCCTACCTCATCCAGGGTGTCGCTGTTGTATCGGCGTGATGTCCGCTTGATCTGCAGCAAGGTCCCTCTAGTGATAGAGAAAAAAGAATAATCACATAAGGAAGGGTTGGCAACTGTCCATGTTAAAGGGAACCTGTCATCTCAGAAACACCCCCTGAACTACAGTAAGTGGTGTATAGTGTAATTGATGCTGAGTCCGAATATGTAAGCTTTATCTTCATACTCACTTCCATTCTGACGCTGTGCTCCCACAAACCAGCAGTAAAATGCATTGAGAGGACTCTTCTTTGAGTCCTCTCCATTATGTGAGTGAGCACTGGAGTCCAGTGAGTGCATTTTACTGCAGGTTTGTGGGAGCACAGCGTCAGAATGGAAGTGAGTATGAAGATAAAAATTACATATTCGGATTCAGCATCACTTACACTATACAACGCTTACTCTAGATCAGGGGGTGTTCCGGAGATGACAGGTTCCCTTTAAATATCTAGGAGGGGCATAGCCATCCCATTGTATAAGAGGGTAATCTAGGGCATTGCTTTCCCTTTAGTGCTACCACACAATACTAATGCCCATATTTTGCCCCCTCACAGTAATTGTACCCACAATGTGCCTCTTTTACAGCATAAATGCCCACAATGTACCCCCCTCACAGTAATTATGCCCACATTGTGCCCCCTTCACAATAGTTATGTCCTCCTTGTGGCCCCTCACTGTAGTTATGCCCACCTTTATGCCTGTCACAGTAGTTATGCCCATCTTTGTGCCCCTTCACAGAAGTTATGCCCACCTTTGTGCCCCCTCACAGTAGTTATGCCCAGCTTTGTGCCCCCTCACAGTAGTTATGTCTCCAGTGTCCTCTCCTGCTACATATATTTAAAAGAAAAAACAACAACAAATATGTACCTGTTTCCCTGATGATTGGCACACCCAGCAGCAGGATGGACTCCAACATAGGCATCACGCTGCTGGCTATGCAGGAGGCAGATTCCCAGGCTTTCAACGCTCCTCCCACACAGCCAGCAGCGCAATATGCTGTCTGAGGGGGGAGCGCTGGCAGAAGCCCGGTAGTGCCCGTCTGCCTCACCTCACGCAATGCCCCTGCATAAAGGGGTTAATAACATATGCAATGCTAATAAAATGACACATATACTGCAGCACTGAGAGCCCTAGCTATGAAACCAGGTAAACTGATTCTATAATTTGGTGATAAAAGGCGATATATAAACTTTAGAAAAAAGTTTACAAAGTACAAATAGTGAAAATTGCACCAATACAATGTTCAAATTGCATTTTTGCAGTTAATGTTGTTTACAAAGGATTGCAGTGTACATACACGAATGACAATGTCTATACTCACCTAATTTTACTCTCTTTTTTGGTCTCCGGACTCAGCTGGGGCCAACTCTTGCTCAATTTCATGCCATGACCAGTCCTTACGGACAAGTTCATGGTACGATCCACTTTGGTTGTCCCAAAGCGACTGATGTTCCTGGATCAAAACAATTAGTTTTACAACTTCAAATGATGTATTTTTCACTGACACTCCACACAGGAACACAGCTTTCCCAGGGACTGAAGAACATGTCAGAGGGCAGGCCTTATTTTATTTATTATTTTAAATTATTTTCCAAGACACTGATACACAATTTCACATTGACCGCAACGGGACCACGGATGCAGAAAATAGTAGAACATGTTTGAAAACGGAATGGAACGGAAGTACTCCTGTGGACAGCACGTTTTGCTGAACCCATAGAAATGAATGGATGAGCATCCAATCCACAAAAAATAATGCAGAACGGATGCGGAAAAAATATACGGTCATGTGAATGGACACTGACTATGTACAGTATACAGAGATAGCTGTCAATTACTGATAGGACCTCCTTCTTGACTTCAAAACCCAGAATGAACAGGAATTTAAAGGGCATCTGTCAGCAGATTTGTACCTATGAAATTTGCTGACGTTGCATGTGCACTTGGTAGCTAAAGCCATGTGTGTAGGTCCCATGTTCGTAAGTGCCCACATTACTGAGAAAAATTATATTTTTATTTATTGCAAATTACCCTTTAGAAGCAAGGGAACATTGCTTTTCCACTTAGAGGCTCTGCTCTATGCAATTGCCACACCCTCGGCACATTGATTGACTGGACCAGGCAGTGAAAACTTTAGAGAGAGCAGAACCTCTAGGTGCAACTGCACTGCTATTGTTGCTCCTAGAGACTAATTTACATATGTTAAAACATATTTTTTCTCAGCAATGTGGGCACATAGGAAAATAGGACCAACACAGATGCCTTCAGCTGCCAAGTGCACATGTAACGGGTCAGACAGTTTCATAGGTACAATTTTGCTGACAGAGGCCCTTTGCCCACAAAACTATATACTGTATCAACTGTATCAAAAGTTGCAAAACACTTTTTTTCTCCCCATTCATTTTCAATGTGGACAAAACTGAACAAACCAGAATAGAGTGCACCAGAGGGCATTCCGTTTTGTTGCGTTCCCATGAAGCACAATAAAACATGGCATGAAACACAATGTAAGTCAGTGGTGCTGGATCAGTTTTTCCATCTTGTTCATTTTGGAGATAATACAACTGGATCCATTTTAAACGGATGCAGACGATTGTATTATTGACTGGATGTGTTTTTGCTGATCCCCTGACAGGGCCAGCTAAAACGCAGATGTGAAAGTAGCCTAAGATGTGACAACCAGACCCTTATTTCTGATATTTAAGGACTCTATACTGACAGGGAGTGTTCCACAGGATTGGCGCATAGCAAATGTGGTGCCAATATTCAAAAAGGGTCCAAAAACAGAGCCCGGAAACTATAGGCCGGTAAGTTTAACATCTGTCGTGGGTAAACTGTTTGAAGGTTTTCTAAGAGATGCTATCTTGGAGTACCTCAATGAAAATAAGCAAATAACTCCATATCAGCATGTCTTCATGAGGGATCGGTCATGTCAAACCAATTTAATCAGTTTCTATGAGGAGGTAAGTTCTAGACTTGACCGCGGCGAATCAATGGATGTCGTATATCTGGACTTCTCCAAAGCATTTGACACGGTACCACATAAAAGGTTAGTATATAAAATGAGAATGCTTGGCCTGGGAGAAAATGTCTGTATGTGGGTAAGTAACTGGCTCAGTGATAGAAAACAGAGGGTAGTTATTAACGGCGCATACTCAGATTGGGTCACTGTCACTAGTCGGGTACTACAGTGGTCAGTATTGGGCCCTATTCTCTTCAATATATTTATCAATGATCTTGTAGAAGGCTTGCACAGTAAGATATAAATTTTTGCAGATGACACTAAACTGTGTAAAGTAATTCAGACAGAAAAGGACAATGTACTGCTACAGATGGATCTGGATAGACTGGAGGCTTGGGCAGAGAAGTGGCAGATGAGGTTTAACACTGATAAATGTAAGGTTATGCATATGGGAAGGAATAATGCAAGTCACCAGTACATACTAAATGGTAAAACACTGGGTAACTCTGACATGGAAAAGGACCTAGGAATTTTAGTGAACAGCAAACTAAGCTGTAGAAACCAGTGTCAGACAGCTGCTGTCAAGGCCAATAAGAGAATGGGTTGCATCAATAGATGCCTGTGATGAGAACATAGTCCTGCCACTTTACAAATCACTAGTCAGACCACACATGGAGTACTGTGAACAAGGCAGACATAGCAGAGCTGGAGAGGGTTCAGAGGAGAGCAACTAAAGTAATAACTGGAATGAGTGGACTACAGTACCCAGAAAGATTATCAAAATTAGGGTTATTCATTTTAGAAAAAAAGGCCATTTTAGAAAAAAGATGACTGAGGGGAGATCTAATAACTATGTATAAATATATCAGGGGTCAGTACAAAGATCACTCCCATGATCTATTTATCCCCAGGACTGTGAGTGTGACGAGGGGACATCCTCTGCGTCTGGAGGAAAGAAGGTTTGTACACAAACATAGAAGAGGATTCTTTACTGTAAGAGCAGTGAGACTATGGAACTCTCTGCCTGAGGAGGTGGTGATGGTAAGTTCACCATGGCCTGGATGTATTTCTGGAGGGTAACAATATTACATGTTATAGTTACTAGATAGGAGTCGTTGATCCAGGGAGTTATTCTGATTGCCTGATTAGGGGAAAAAATTCCCGACTCCGTAGTGGGGAAAATTGGCTTCTACCTCACAGGGGTTTTTTACCTTCCTCTGGATCAACTTGTAGGAAAACAGGCCGAACTGAATGGACAGATTTCTTTTTTCGGCCTTATAAACTATGTTACTATGTTACTATGTCACCTAAACCAAAAATACACCAGAATTTTGCTGCTATTTTTTTGTGAAAAATAAAGCAATATCCAGTCTATATCGAGACTGTCTTGTCTCAGCATCAGCTGCTTTGATAAATATGTTCCATCATTAGACTGTGTAGTTTAAATTGTCTAAATCTTAGACAGTGTTAGTAAATCTGCCCCAATGAGATATCCAAGTTAAGGAATGCAAAGAAATCGAAAATGATGTATTACTTTTGCCTCTCATTGGAATGCATTTGCATAAAAATTCAGAATATCAGATTTATATGACTTTTCAACTCAGATTAAACAAGACAGTAAATGATGGGGTTTTTCTGGAGAAAGCATGTGCCAATATTTACTCCCACCAATGTGGTAAAATTCCAAGCTTGTTGTACTTTACATGTATTAACTGTGAGAATATTGTAACAGATGGATATATATGGGGATAATTTATCACAAAAAAAGTATTTGCCGCTTTGTGGAGTTACTTGCTGAAACATTTAGCAACTTTTTATATTTTTATACCACTCACTCCAGATTTATCATTGCAACTTTTTCAAAAAATAAAATTGCAAAAAAAAAGGTGCTTAGCCTTTCCAGTAGGTGGGTGGCAGAACTGAAGTAGCATTTGTATACAAAAGTGTTAGGTGCAAAAATGTGCCAAATTTAACAAACAATATGTGACATTTGATAAATTTGGCATAAAGCATGTTATTGCAGAAAAACTAGCTTCAAACAGTAACCTCATGATATATTCTTCCCATATAGTTTAACAAATTATATTACTTGTGCTGTGTAATATCTATTTATTTACAGCATAAATAGTATGTGGTCAGTTTAAATTATAACATCTCTGTCAATGTGGCTACTGTGTTGGCTGCAGGGAAATATTTTACACTCTGTATAATAAATATAGGAAGATAGAGCATTTAGAGACCCAAAAGTCCTTTTAAGGACTAGTGTTTTACCTGGTTTCCTGATTTATTATTAACGCAAACTGCACTACATTGACTGTAATATTTTGGGCACTGCTGACACTTATAATAGCTGCACTACATCCCTTGTGTTATATTTGCACATACTAAAAATCTGTGACATTGACCCTCATTTTTGGACGCTACTGACAGTGACACAACCTGAGCTACATCCCTTGTGTTACAGATTTGCGCATACTAAAAACCAGTGACATTAACTGTCATTTATTTTTGCGCATACACTTACAAAACCTGTGCTACTGTACGTGTGACATACTTGCAAACATATATACCATTTAATATGCGCAAGGCGAGCAGTAAGGGACAGAGAAGTGGCCGTGCTGCTAATGGTGCATGCTGAGGACATGGCCCTGGGCGTGGTGAAACTGTGCCTGCTGCCAGAGCACAAGAAACACACTCATCCACGATACCTAGCTCCATGTCCCAGTTTGCAGGGCAGTGTAGTACACCACTCTTGAAGCCACACCAGTGCGACCAGGTGTTCGGTAGAATTGCAGCAGAAAATGCTGCCAGTCTGTTAAGCACCACCCTGTCTTCCACAAAGTCCAGTCTCAGTAGCCAAGAGTCTGGTAAACAGAATCGTCACCCTGATCCTCCTTCCTCCCACCATGGAGAGTTTTGGCAAACAAGTGATCCCACACTCGAATATTCAGAGGAGCTCTTTACATCACCATTCCTTTATTTGGGCCTCTCGCCAAGCATGCTTGAATAGAGACATGAGGAGATCTTGTGCACTGATTCCCAAAGTCTTGAGCATCCACAGTCAGAAGAAGATGACAGTGGGAAACGGCACTTAGTGTCTCACGAGGTTGATGATGAGACACAGTTGCCAATAAGTCAACGGCAATTACTGTATCAAGAGGTTGATGATGAGGATGAGACACAGTTGTCAATAAGTGAGGTTCTTGTTAAGCCAACAAGTCAGGAGGAGGACCAGAGTGAGGAAGTGGAAGAAGAGGTGGTGGACGATGAAATCACTGAACAAACCTGGGAATGGTGGCAAGCTGAGCAAGGACAGCAGTACAGAGGGGGAGGGATCTGCAGCACCGCAATAGGCTGGAAGAGGCAGTGGGGTGGCCACAGGGAGAAGGCGGGCCACACCAGACAGGCCCGCTACTATTCCCCGGGACTTTCCTCAAAAAAGCGCAAGACTGTGGAACACCTACCCCTTGGCAAGGGAGATTGCCGCAAGGGATAGGTGTTCCGCAGTCTTGCGTTTTTTTGAGGACAGTGCTGACGATAAAAGAATTGTCATTTGCAACTTGTGCAGTACCAAAATGAGCAGAGACATCAACACTAGCAACCTGACCATCACCAGAAAGCACAGCCACATGACATCAAAGCACCCTAATAGGTGGGCCGAACGTCTGGGTCCACAATCAGTGTCTGCGGGTGACAACACTGCCTCCTCTTCCTCTTGTGTTACATGCTGGCCAATCCCCTGTCCAAGACCCAGGCACAGATGCCTCCCGCCCTGCACCTGGACCTTCGCATGCACCATCAGCGAGCACATACACTTCTGTGTCCCAGGCCTTTAAACCAAAACGCAAATACCCACCCACCCACAGGCCATAGCACTAAATGCACACCTTTCCAAATTGCTGGACCTGGAAATGTTGCCATTTAGGCTTGTGGACATTGAGGCTTTCCACAGCCTGATGGTGGTGGCTGTCCCTCGTTACTCAGCCCCCAGCCACAACTATTTTTCCCAGTGTGCCGTCCCCGCCTTACACCAGCATGTGTCCCGTAATATCACCCGTGCCCTGACCAACGCAGTTATTGGGAAGGTCCACTTAACGACTGACACATGGACAAGTGCTTTTGGCCAGGGATGCTACATTTCCCTGATGGCACACTGGGATGGCACAGGTGGTACCGACGCCAAGGATTGTGGGTCTTACTTCCATCAGGATTTCTGCCACCGCCTACATCAACTGCTACAACCCCCCCTTCTCCTCTTCCACCTCTGAATTCTCATCTTGCAGCGCATTGCCATCAGTCAGTAGCTGGAAGCTGTAAAGCACTGTAGTGGGGAAGCGGTAAAATTGATTTGCTGAAACTGAGTTGCTTAGGTGACAAACAGCACAGTGCCGCAGAGGGATCACAGAGGATGCTAACACGGCCAGCTACGTACTCCTTCACCATCTTCTAAAACTTTTGCCTCCTTGTGACACTAGGCCACGCATCAGGGTAAGGGTGCTGGCGGGTGGCATGAAACTGTTCCAGGCTTAGGAGAGTGTTCCCTTGCCTCTGCTGGAACTGCTGTGTGTTCCCCTCATCTCCCCTCTGCGGTTGCCCAAGTTAATACGTTCTCTGCTGCCAGCGTTGTCAGCTGGAAATTTTTGGAGCAATTTTTCCACAAGGACCTTCTGGTATTGCACCATTTCACTAGTCTTCTCCACCACAGGAGTGAGAGATGAGAAGTTCTCTTTGTAGCGTGGGTCAAGAAGGGTGAACAACCAGTAATTGGTGTTGGCCAAAATAGGTATAACGTGAGGGTCACAGGAAAGGGAGCATAACATAAAGTCAGCCATGGGTGCCAGAGTCCCAACAGACAAGACTTAGCTGTCCTCACCAGGAGGATGACTCTCAATCTCCTCATCCTCTTCCTCCTCTTTGGCCCATCCACGTTGAAGAGATAGAATAAATTTGCTATGGGTACTACTCTCTGTAGCGGAGGCAACGGTCTCCTGCTTCTGCTTCTGCTCCTCCTCATTATCATCCAATTTGCGCTGAGAAGATGAACTGAGGGAGGTCTGGCTACCACCCAGTGTGCTGTCTTCCCCCATCTACACCTCTTCCACATGCAAAGCGTGGGCAGCGAGCATTTCAGTAGACAAAGAAGTGGGATGGTTAGCTGATAATAGCGGCATCGCCACTCACCATCTGTGTTGATTACTCAAAGTTGCATAAAACCTAACAGATGTCAGACATCCATACCCACTCGTCGCTTGTGAAGAGCGGAGGCTGAAGGGAAAGGTGATGGGCATGTTGCAGCTGATATTCCACTACTGCCCTCAACATGTGGAATGCGGAGTTCCAGCGTGTGCTCACGTCACACAACAGTCAGTGAGCTGACAATTGCAAATGTTGCTGCAGCGTTGCCAGACCGGCAGCAGCTGTAGATGACTTTCGGAAATGGGCACACACCCGGTGCACCTTCACCTGTAGCTCAGGCAAATTGGGGTAGGTTTTGAGAAACCGCTAAACCACGTGGGCTAGGCATGGTATGTGCGTGGTAGGTCCATCACCCATGCCCATGCTGGCACTGCTCTCCTATCCCCAGCCACACGATGCAGGCATAAGCCTGACATAGCATGGCGGTGACACCAACAAGTGACCAAGTTAGATGAGGTAGCAGGTGAGCCACCCAAAAATTTAGCCTGACGCAGCATGGCGGTGACAACAGAGTGACCGAGTTAGACTGAGGTAACAGGACGTGAAGCACGGATGATAATTCGAAGGAGGAGAAGGAGGTGTTAGAGGAAGAGGCATAGTAAGTCTGAGAAACCGTGACCGAGGTAGGCCCCGCAATCCTCCAAGTGGGCAGTACATGAGCGGCCCCAGGATCAGACTCGGTCAGAGTGACCGAGCTACACGACGGTAGCAGGTAGAGCACATAAAAAATTTAGCGTAGCCCAGTATGTGGACATTGAGGGCTTGTGCATGTAGGTGGGCTGAACTTTTTTTCTGCTTGCGCTCCAACGTCTGCTGTAATGACAGCTGAACGTTGCGCAGGGACACATTGGTGGACAGTGTGGAGGATCATGGAGGCGAAGGGGTGGTTTTCCGGCGGGAGGCGCTTGTGCCGGGGTCCTGGGCTTTGGGTTGACTCGCAGAGGCAGCGAGTGACACAGGGGAAGGAGCAGTGGTGGGACCCACATGAGAGGAACGGATGGCCTTGGTTCCATAGTGTTTAGCACTCGTATACCTGCGCATGCTGGTGGTGGTTAGGCTGGTAGTGGTGGAACCCCCACTTAAAAATTTGGCATCAACTGGTATGGCTGTCAACATTGAGCTTGAACTAATGGGGCATGTGTGGTATCGATTCTTCTCAGTTTAAAATCGTATACGTCCCCTATCTTGGGACCATATATTTCATGGATTTTTCAAACACGGAAAAGGAAAAAGAGCTTGCTCTGGCCAGGGGAGTGTCTTTTCTACTGCAGCTAAGGGGACGTGTCCATGCTCTGCCTATCACAGGTCAGGAGCCAATTAAAAGAACAACCAAAAAAAATCAGTTCAAAATGTAATACGTCCCCTATCCGGGTAAATTGTTTGGAGAGAGGGCCTGAAGGTGGGGGGCAGGCTGGGGGGAAGGAGGTTGAGCTGGAAGAGCCAGAGGAGTGCCCCCTTGGCTAGCGTGTGTGGTGGTGACAACAGACGGATGGAGTTCGAATGACGACGCACCTCCTGAAAAATTGTTTTGGACTGTCTGTTTGACGCTCCTGAAACATTGTTTTACACTGTCTGTAGTTGACACTGCGGAAAAATTGTTTGGAGAGAGGACCTGTAGGGGGCCCTCCTGAAAAATTGTTTAGAGAGAGGGCCTGTAGGTGGACCTCCAGAAAAATTATTTAGAGAGAGGGCCTGTAGGTGGACCTCCGGAAAAATTGTTTAGAGAGAGGGCCTGTAGGTGGAAAAATTGTGGTAAAAGAGTGCCAGTTGGACCTCTAAAAAAAGGCGTTTTTTGGGTCAGCGTTAGGCAAAGACGACAAGGAGGAGGAGGAGTAGGAGGAGTAGAGAAGAGGAATCGGATACATAAGTAATGTTAATCTTTAGCTGCTTTCCCCCGGAGGAGATTTGAATTCTGGTGAAATCCAGGCTTTGTTCATTTTAATAAGCGTCAGCCTGTCAGTTGACAGGCGTGTACGCTTATCGGTGATGACGCCACCAGCTGCACTGAATACCCGCTCTGACAGCACGCTAGCAGCAGGGCAGGCCAGCACCTCCAAGGTGTACAGCGCCAGTTCAGGCCACATGTCCAGCTTTGCAACCCAGTAGTTGTATGGAGCAGAGTGATCGGTTCGGACATTGGTATGGTCAGCTAGGTACTCCCTCACCATCTTTCTGTACAGCTCTCTCCTACTCTGCCTAGACTGGGGACAGGTGACAGTGTCTTGCTGGGGTGACATAAAACTGGCAAAGGCCTTGGAGAGCGTTCCCATGCCAGTGCTGGACAAGCTGCCTGCTCGCCTCCTCTCCCCCGCTACTTGGCCCACAGAACCATGCCCTCTGCCGCTAGCGGCGTCAGATGGGAAGGATTGTTTCAGCTTGTGCACCAGGGCCTGTTGATATTGATTCACTCTCATACTCCTTTCCTCTACAGGGATGAGAGTGGAAAGGTTCTGCTTGTACCGTGGGTCCAGGAGAGTGAACACCCAGTAATCGGTGTTTGAAAAAATGCTTCTAACGCGAGGTTCACGGGATAGGCAGCCTAACATGAAGTCTGCCATATGCGCCAGAGTCCCAACACGCAAGAATTCCCTCTCCTCACTGGCCTGACTCTCCATTTCCTCCGCCTCCTCCTCCTCCAAGTCCTCCTCTTCAGCCCGTACACGCTCAAGAGTTAAGGACTGAGCACTGGTACCCTCTTCTGTCTCACCGACATTCTCCTCCTCTTCCTCCTCATCCTCATCCCCCTCCTCCGATACGCGCTGAGAAACAGACCGGAGGGTGCTCTGGCTATCAAGCGACGTATCTTCCTCCACCGTCTCTTGTGACAAGCGCAAAGCATCCGACTTCATGCTGAGCAGGGCCTACCTGTCTGGCCCTGCTTCTGCCTCTGGCCACACCACTGCCTCTTCCAACCTGTTCTGGTGCAGCACTCGCCTCCGCCTCAGAAGCACTGTCTTCACTCGGCTTATCAACTCAGCTTGGGTCACTCACCTCTTCATCCTCCGATTCCTCAGTCTGCTCCCCCCTCAGACTTCCTGCCCTGACAACAACTTCACCACTGTCTGACAACCGTGTCTCCTCATCGTCCGACACCTCTTTACACACTTCTTCCACTAAGTCAACATTGTCATCATCATCACCCACAGACTGCGACAGTTGGAAAACTTGGGCATCGGGAAAGAGGTCAGCAGCAACCTGAGAAGTGGTTTGTGACTCTGGGAAGGGTCCAGAAAACAGTTCCTCAGAGTATGCCGGATCGCATTCCAAATTTTCCTGGGAGGGGGCAGACTGGGGGGAAGGAGGTTGAGGAGCCAGAGGAGTGCTCCCTTGGGTACCGTGGGTGGACTGCGTGGAAGACTGACTGGTGGACAAATTACTTGAAGCATTGTCCGCAATCCACGACATCACCTGTTCGCACTGTTGTGGTTTCAACAGTCCTCTACCACGTGTCCCTGTAAGTTGAGACATGAAGCTAGGGAGTGTAGCTCTGCGGCGTTCCCCTTCTCCCTCATCAGCAGGTACTGTCTCACCCTGCCCAGGCCCACGACCTCTGCCCCCTGCAGTAATTGAATGCCCACGCCCACGCCCTCGTCCTCGACCCTTATCCCTGGGGTTCAACATTTTCTGTATAATTGTATTATATTAAAAAAAAATAAATGGGCCTGCTGTATTGAAACCCACAAACTTGTTTAATCTGAACAAGAAAATATATAGGTGGATAAGTTAGAGCTAAATTACGTATGTTATTACGTACCGTGCAGTATGGAGCAATTACACGGAAACTATTAGATTAGGCAGACTTGGTCTGCTTAATTGCAACCCAGACAAATGTCGCACAGAGATTTTTGTAATGTAGCTGTATCAGTGAGAGCAAAAGACCTTTTTTAATTACGTGACGTACAGTATGGGTCACCTGGACAGAAAATACGGATTGTGGTTTGTGGTGAATGGACTGCTGAACTGTGACACACAGAATGGTTCCACACAGCTGTATGAAATGGATTTGTATCACTGAGATAAAACAACAAACTATTTTTTTTTATTTTTTATTTTTTTTATTTTTTTTTATTTTTTTTTAACGTGACGTGCAGAAAATATCAGAGAGCAAACTCAGCCCCTGCTGACTGTGGCTATTTTGACTGCAACCAAGAAAAATGTCGCACTCAGATTTTTGTATTGTAACTGTATCAGTGAGAGCAAAAGACCTTTTTTAATTACGTGACGTACAGTATAGGTCACCTGGATAGAAAATATGGATTGTGGTTTGTGGTGAATGGACAGCTGAACTGTGACACACAGAATGGTTCCACACAGCTGTATGAAATGGATTTGTATCACTGAGATAAAACAATGAAAAAAAAAAAAAAAAGTGTTATATATGGCGATAGCTGCACTACTAGTGCCAGCCAGCCCAGCCAGGAGACCAAAAAAAGTGTCTTGTAGCCCTTAGAAGGGCTGTTGGGTTCTTTTGAGATCACTCCTGCCTAACAGAGAACTAAATCCAGGCCCTAATACTCTCCCTGAAACGCAGCCAATCTGTCCCTAACGACATCCAGGCAGCGAGTGAGCTGAGCACCGCGGGCAGTCACTAGTATATTCCAGGGTCACCTGATCAGGCCAGCCAACCCCTGCTATCGACATGTAAGGGCCCCACGTGATGCTGGGTGTACCGCAGAGTCTCCTGGCTTGTGATTGGCTGAGTTTATAGGCGCCAAAAATTCAAAATGCGGGAGATGCCATTTCCTCGAGCATGGCGAGATACTCGTCCAAGCAGCGAACACTTACGAGTACCCTAATACTCGAACGATCACCAAGCTCGGACGATAGTGTAGGAATAGAAATTGGCTAGGCAGGGCTAGTTTTTCTGTTTAAAAGACCCAAAAGTCCTTTCAAGGACTATTTTTATATCTGGCTACAATATTTTTTTTTTTTTTGGGGGGGGGGCAAAAATTGCGTAAGTTCGCCTGACCTAAACACCCCCTGCGCAGCATGTGCTGTATAACGTTTGTGTATCCCAAATACCTGACATCCGGTGTATTGTTTTCTGCTGCTAATCAAGGCGACATTACCTGCGCTGCGTCTGCTGTACTTGTGACAAACTTGCATATATACCATTTAATATGCGCAAGTCGAGCAGTAAGGGACAGGGACGTGGGCGTGCTGCTGATGGTGCACGCAGAGGCCATGGCTCTGGGTGCGGTGAAACTGTGCCTGCTGGCAAAGCACAAGAAACAAAGTCATTCAAAACTCCTAGCTTCATGTCCCAGTTTGCAGGGCGGCAGAAGACAGGTTCTTGTTAGGTCAACATGACAGGAGGAGGACCAGAGTGAGATTAATTTTGTAGGTTAAAAAATTAGGGGCGAGGGCCTGCTGCTGATCTGACCGTCACAGGCACTCGCCCCTAATGTTTTACATGGTCAGATCAGCAGCAGGCCCTCACCCCTAATGTTTTACATGGTCAGATCTGCAGTAGGCACTCACCCCTAATGTTTTAGAGGGTTAGCTTAGCAGCAGACCCTCACCCCTAATGTTTTTGAGTTTCAGCAGCAGGCCATCAATCATAATTTTTCAAGGGTGTGTCTGATGCCCTCCTTTATGTGTAATAAAGGGTGTATTGGAGTGCCTGTTATTTGTAATTTTTGGCAGCCCTTTCACTTAGTGCATAGGCTTTATTAGTGTGGGAGTCCCACGACATGAACAATTGTACCACGAAGTGAATGAGGTCCTCCTTTATGTGATATACAGGTTGTATCGGAGTGCCTCTTCTTTGTAATTTTTGGCAGCACTTGCACTTTATATACAAGTAAATATACACTCACCGGCCACTTTATTAGGTACACCTGTCCAACTGCTCGTTAACACTTAATTTCTAATCAGCCAATCACATGGCGGCAACTCAGTGCATTTAGGCATGTAGACATGGTCAAGACAATCTCCTGCAGTTCAAACCGAGCATCAGTATGGGGAAGAAAGGTGATTTGAGTGCCTTTGAACGTGGCATGGTTGTTGGTGCCAGAAGGGCTGGTCTGAGTATTTCAGAAACTGCTGATCTACTGGGATTTTCACGCACAACCATCTCTAGGGTTTACAGAGACTGGTCCGAAAAAGAAAAAACATCCAGTGAGCGGCAGTTCTGTGGGCGGAAATGCCTTGTTGATGCCAGAGGTCAGAGGAGAATGGGCAGACTGGTTCGAGCTGATAGAAAGGCAACAGTGACTCAAATTGCCACCCGTTACAACCAAGGTAGGCAGAAGAGCATCTCTGAACGCACAGTACGTCGAACTTTGAGGCAGATGGGCTACAGCAGCAGAAGACCACACCGGGTGCCACTCCTTTCAGCTAAGAACAGGAAACTGAGGCTACAATTTGCACAAGCTCATCGAAATTGGACAGTAGAAGATTGGAAAAACGTTGCCTGGTCTGATGAGTCTCGATTTCTGCTGCGACATTCGGATGGTAGGGTCAGAATTTGGCGTCAACAACATGAAAGCATGGATCCATCCTGCCTTGTATCAACGGTTCAAGCTGGTGGTGGTGGTGTCATGGTGTGGGGAATATTTTCTTGGCACTCTTTGGGACCATTGGTACCAATTGAGCATCGTTGCAACGCCACAGCCTACCTGAGTATAGTTGCTGACCATGTCCATCCCTTTATGACCACAATGTACCCAACATCTGATGGCTACTTTCAGCAGGATAATGCGCCATGTCATAAAGCTGGAATCATCTCAGACTGGTTTCTTGAACATGACAATGAGTTCACTGTACTCAAATGGCCTCCACAGTCACCAGATCTCAATCCAATAGAGCATCTTTGGGATGTGGTGGAACGGGAGATTCGCATCATGGATGTGCAGCCGACAAATCTGCGGCAACTGTGTGATGCCATCATGTCAATATGGACCAAAATCTCTGAGGAATGCTTCCAGCACCTTGTTGAATCTATGCCACGAAGAATTGAGGCAGTTCTGAAGGCAAAAGGGGGTCCAACCCGTTACTAGCATGGTGTACCTAATAAAGTGGCCGGTGAGTGTATGTTTCCTAATAATTTTTCCTCTAAAATCAATTTTATCTTCGGTTTTGGGCGTATTCTTGTCATTCTGTAAAAGTGGCGTAATATTCGGACAACATCGTTAACAGCAGCGACTTGGGAGTCCAAGATGCATCCAGACATTCTCCCCATGCTGTTCCCAAACCATTTCAGTGGTGTTTCCATCATTTTCTCACCTTTCCCTATGAGCCAGACACCCTCCCCTCTTCAGAGCAGGGGGTGCTTGGTTTAGTGCTCTGGTTCTCCCTTTGACTTCCATTGTGCTTGGGTGCTCTGTAGAGCACTCAAGCATCACCTAGTGTTCTACCCGAGCACTACAATGCTCGATCACACTAATGACCGGGAGATAGAGCATCCCATAGAGAGATAGAGGTACATGAAATAACACCCTTGCTACTTACAACTGAACAAAGAAAAATTGCCTGGTTGAATGGGCAAAATTCTAAAGTGATGGTTTTTGCTAACAATGTTCTCATCCTGAATGTAAGCACCCATTCAAGGGTCAAAAGATGCATAAGAAACTGTACATACTGTAAATCCAGATTAATGTTGTTGTTCACTGAATTACTCACCAAATGGGATTGATAATGGATAATCTGATATTTTTTTGTTTCCTTCTTGGGTATCAAGCCCAGTGGGGATACCCAAAGGTTTAAAATGGACCTGTCATAGAAAGGGACTGCCACACACCCCTGCTCAACGTTCTTATCCAGTTTTTCTGTAATAATCTCCAGGTGGGCTAGAACTGAGGCCAGGTTGGGTTCTCCATAAAGGGGCAAAGAACTACAGGTATGCTCAAACTACTAGTAAAACCCTCTTGGAAAAGCCATGCCTCATGCTTAGATGCAGATGTAATGCATTTTTCACTGATGGTTGCTAGGAGATGTATATTGTTACTCTTCAGTTTTTCTTCATCCGCGTGAGAAAAGAATGCAATCCAGATACAATCTGGATGGAACAAATGCACACAATGAACACACTCACAGAAAAAACTGATTGAACTTGCATGCAAAATTATCAGTTTTTCCCTGATCCTGACACATATCATATATCACATATGAAAGAGGCCTTAGGGATCTATCGTGGGCAGGGGCTGGCTGGCAAATTTTAGCCTGGGGGGCAAGCACACAGCACTGGCCCATGTGTAGCGGCCCACCCTTAACCTGTTTAACTCCACCTACCATATAAAGCCGGTATAGGTAAATGGGCTTTAAATGGTTAAAAGGCGGCAGCTGGTTGTGTTTTCATGTTGGATCCCAGATACAGAACATGGCTGAGTCCGTAGCAACAGCCTGATTAGAGGGACCAGATTTACCAACCCCTGAGCTGAAGAGACTCCATTGAGTACAATGGGGTCTGCTCAGGATGCTGCTCCTTTACCGAACAAAAAAGTTTTGCATGCAGAACTTTTCTGACCGGTCTTTTTAACAGAATCTGTGACCCAAACGCAAATGTGAATGGATAGTATTAGACGTATAGCATCAGATGTATGTTTAACACAAATGCAGAGCAAGAACCAAGATCACTACATACACACAGCACCAGAACCAAACCTAGAAGTCAAACACAGCACCAGAACCAAGTTCACTGCATGAATACAACACCAGAACCAGGCCCATAAGTCAAATACAGCAACAAAATCAACAAGAAATATAGCACCATAACTAAACCTATAAGTCAAATACAGAACCAGAACTAGGTTTACTACATAAATACAGCACCAGAACCAAGTTCTCTACATAAATACAGCACCAGAACCAAGTTCTCTACATAAATACAGCACCAGAACCAAGTTCTCTACATAAATACAGCACCAGAACCAAGTTCTCTACATAAATACAGCACCAGAACCAAGTTCTATACATAAATACATCACCAGAACCAAGTTCTCTTCATAAATACATCACCAGAACCAAGTTCTCTTCATAAATACAGCACCAGAACCAAGTTCTCTTCATAAATACATCACCAGAACCAAGTTCTCTTCATAAATACATCACCAGAACCAAATTCTCTTCATAAATATGTTATGGATATGAAGACTGAAGATGTGAAGCCATTACAAGATGGCGCTGGCTCCGGGACCACTCCTGCTCTTATCTGTAGTTTACATTCTTTAGTAGAACTAGATGCGCAGAAGTGAAACTTTATTTTGCATTACTAACCAATTATATATTCTCTAACCCTCAGGAGAGATTTCCCCCTCCCTGGGGTATATAACCTTTGTAACCCCCCTTAATAAACGAGAACCTCTTTGACTCTACAAGGTGTCAGTGTTGTTTCTTCCATGCATGTAAAATCCTAGGATTACTTTAATTTGGAGCAGAGAAACAAACTTTGTGGCTCCCTTTGTGAGTCATCCTTATCAGTTGGCGTCCCTGGGTGGGCTCGAGAGAATGTAGCTTCGTAGCAAAAGGAACGGACTCCTACGTGTGGTGCACGGTCGCTTGAGGGAGGGGTACTGCAGGCCCACAGATCAGGTGAGAAAATCTGTCATCTTACCTACCTCTTGTCGAGCCTGCACTGCATTGTGGTAGTCATTTCTGCTATATAGAAGTTACCAGCAGCAGCTTCGGCTGAAGTTGAAATCTCGAGCTCAAAGAACCCAAAACAAGAGTTTGTTTCTACTGTGGTTTGTGTTTCATGTGGTTTGTGTACTGAAAGGGGAGAGGAACACTGAGAGTGAGAAACTGACCAAGGATCAGACAGGGGGAATCGCATAATCTCTGTGTACGCTTCTCGAGAGAGAGTGTGGGACAGAGGGAGCGATCCACTCGTAGGGAGGTGTTTTTATCCCGTGCTAGGTAGTCACGGGGTGGTATCCTGACCGGGTTGTCCGGAATAATTGATTTTTTCTTCTGGATATGACTATTACTAACCAATTATATATTCTCTAACCCTCAGGAGAGATTTCCCCCTCCCTGGGGTATATAACCTTTGTAACCCCCCTTAATAAACGAGAACCTCTTTGACCCTACAAGGTGTCAGTGTTGTTTCTTCCATGCATGTAAAATCCTAGGATTACTTTAATTTGGAGCAAAGAAACAAACTTTGTGGCTCCCTTTGTGAGTCATCCTTATCAAATACATCACCAGAACCAAGTTCTCTACATAAATACAGCACCAGAACCAAGTTCTCTACATAAATACAGCATCAGAACCAAGTTCAATACATAAATACAGCACCAGAACCAAGTTCTCTACATAAATACAGCACCAGAACCAAGTTCTCTACATAAATACATCACCAGAACCAAGTTCTCTACATAAATACATCACCAGAACCAAGTTCTCTACATAAATACAGCACCAGAACCAAGCTCACTACATAAATACATTACCAGATTTTAAATGTTTAGTACAGATACCATCTGAGTAGTCAGTTCAGCCCTCGCCATATGAAACTACAGCTCCCAGTATGGCCTGAACAAGTGTAAAGGGATGCTCGTAGTTGTTGCGCAAAACAGCCTGCTACCACCCATCATCAGCTATAGATCATCCAGGTGACTACAGCTCCCATCATACACAGTCAGTAGCAGAATAATCATTTCCATTTAGTGACTTACAGATGACGTCTCCTCCTGAGTTCTTCTCCATCTGGTTCAGACCACCATGACGACTCCTCCCGTCCACAATGCAGCTTTGCAAATTTTGCCAAGAAGATCTCTTCAGCTTCACGCTTTACCAGCACATTGGCACCCTGCATACTGACACAAACTCATCTTAGTGCCACATTCTGTGCCCTGAATATAACAGCAGCATTAGTGCCACATACTCTGTGCCCTCTGTATACAGTGCCATATGCCCTCTGTATATAGTGCCACATGCTCTGTGCCCTCTGTATATAGTGCCACATGCTCTGTGCCCTCTGTATATAATGTCACATACTCTGTGCCCTCTGTATACAGTGCCATATGCCCTTTACCCTCTGTATATAGTGCCACATGCTCTGTGTCCTCTGTTTATAGTGCCACATGCTCTGTGCCCTCTGTGTATAGTGCCACATGCTCTGTGCCCTCTGTGTATAGTGCCACATGCTCTGTGCCCTCTGTTTATAGTGCCACATGCTCTGTGACCTCTGTGTATAGTGCCACATGCTCTGTGCCCTCTGTGTATAGTGCCACATGCTCTGTGCCCTCTGTATATAGTGTCATATGCCCTGTGCCCTCTGTTTATAGTGCCACACACAGTGCCCCTAATGCTAGTGCCACATGCTTGGTGCCCCTTATAAAACGTGCCTCTTATACGTGCCCCTTTGTGTATAGTGCCCCTTCAGTGTGCCCCCTTTATGTATTGTGCCTCTTATATGTGCCCATTTGTGTATAGTGCCCCTTCAGTGTGCCCCCTTTATGTATAGTGCCTCTTCTGAGTGCCCCCTGAATACAGCGTACACACACTGTATTATAATACTCGGTAAAAGCTAGAATGCAGTGGGTGAGACGTCACTGGCTACAAGTTGCTAACGGTCACATGACAAGCTAGATGCAGTGGATATATAGAGTATATACAGCAGTGTATATAATATATATCTATACACACTGCATCTATTATACCTCGTACCTCACATATCAGTACACTGCTGTATATACTATATATCTGTACACACTACATCTATTATACCTCATACCTCACATATCAGTACACTGCTGTATATACTATATATCTGTACACAGTGCATCTATTATACCTCATACCTCACATATCAGTACACTGCTGTATATACTATATATCTGTACACACTTTATCTATTATACCTTGTACCTCACATATTAGTACATTGCTGTATATACTATATATCTGTACACACTGCATCTATTATACCTCGTACCTCACATATCAGTACACTGCTGTATATACTATATATCTGTACACACTGCATCTATTATACCTCATACCTCACATATCATATCAGTACACTGCTGTATATACTATATATCTGTACACACTACATCTATTATACATCATACCTCACATATCAGTACACTGCTGTATATACTATATATCTGTACACACTGCATCTATTATACATCATACCTCACATATCAGTACACTGCTGTATATACTATATATCTGTACACACTGCATCTATTATACATCATACCTCACATATCAGTACACTGCTGTATATACTATATATCTGTACACACTGCATCTATTATAATTTTATAATACATGCAGTATATACAGATATATAGCATATACAGCAGTGTACTGATATGTGAGGTATGACGTATATTAGATGCAGTGTGTACAGATATATAGTATATACAGCAGTGTACTGATATGTGAGGTATAATAGATGTAGTGTGTACAGATATATAGTATATACAGCAGTGTACTGATATGTGAGGTATGAGGTATAATACATATAGTGTGTACAGATATATAGTATATACAGCAGTGTACTGATATGTGAGGTATGAGGGACAATAGATGCAGTGTGTATAGGTATATAGTATATACAGCAGTGTACTGATATGTGAGGTACGAGGTATAATAGATATAGTGTGTACAGATATATAGTATATACAGCAGTGTACTGATATGTGAGGTATGAGGTATAATAAATGCAGTGTGTACAGGTATATAGTATATACAGCAGTATACTGATATGTGAAGTATGACGTATATTAGATGCAGTGTGTATAGATATATAATATATACAACAGTGTACTGATATGTGAGGTGTGATGTATAAATTACACCTTGTATCTCACATGAGTACACTGCTGTATATACTATATACGTTTACCCACTGCATCTATTATACCTTGTACCTGACATATCAGTACTCTGTGTGTATATGTCAGGTGTAAAAGATGCAGTGTGTACAGATATATGTGGACAGTCATATATTATGGTCACTGTGTTAGAGTTAAGGGCCAGTATTGGGGTTAGGGGTCAGTATTGGGGTTAGGGGTCAGTATTAGGGATAGGCGTAGTATTAGCATAAAGCTACATTCAGACGACCGAAAGTGTTTTGCAGTCCCCAAATTGTGGATCCGCAAAACACAAATACTGGCCTTGTGCGTTCCACATTTTGCGGAACGCACAGTGCCAGCCCTATATAGAAATGCCTATTCTTGCGGACAAGAATAGGACATATGCACTATATTTTTTGGGGGGAATGGAACTACGTATGCGGACAGTACATGGTGTGGTGTCCGCATCTTTTGCGGCCCCATTGAAATGAATGGGTCCGCACCCGTTCGGCAAAATTGTGGAACGGATTCAGACTTAGAAATACGGTCGTCTGAATACGGTCGTCTGAATGTACCCTTAGGGCCAGTATTAGAATTACGATCAGTATCAGTTAGGGGCCAGTACTGGGGTTAGAGGCAGCGTTAGGGTACATTCAAACAACCGTATTTCCATTCACTTCAAAGGGGCCGCAAATCCCAAGCCCCGCAAAAAAAGATAGAGTATGTTTTATTCTTGACTGCAATCGCAGACAAGAACAGGCATTTCTATCATAGGACTGGGCATGTGTGTTCCACAAAATGTGGAACGCACACGGTCAGTATCCGTGTTTTGTGGATCTGCAATTTGTGGTCCTCAAAACACATATGGTCATGTGAATGTAGCCTCAGGGTTAGGGGTCAGTAGTAGGGTTAGGGGTCTGTATGGCGTAGTATTAGAGTTAGGGAAAGTATTAGTGGTCAGTATTAGGCTAAGCAGTCAATATTAGGGTTAGGGACAGGATTAGGTGTCAATATTAGGGTTAGGGGTCCAGGGCTAGAGGTCAGTACTAGGGTAGGGGTCAGGGGCCAGTATTAGAGGTCAGGGGCCAGTACTAAGTTAGGGGCCAGTACTAGGGTTAGGCTACTTTCACACTCGCGTCAGCAGGATCCGTTTGTGAGATCCGTCCCAGGCTCTCACAAACGGTCCTGAACTGATCAGTTTTTCCTTAATGCATTCTGAATGGATAAGGATCCGTTCAAAATGCATCAGTTTGCCTCCGTTCCGTCTCCATTCCGCTCTGGCAGCGTTTTGGTGTCCGCTTGACTGAGCGGAATGGAGACGGATCCGTCATGACTACAATGTAAGTTAATAGGAACGGATCCGTTTACTCATGCACAATAGTAAACGGATCCGTCCCCATTGACTTTCAATGGAGTTCAGAACGGATCCGTCTTGGCTATGTAAAAGATAATACAAACGGATCCGTTCAGAATGGATGCAGACGGTTGTATTATCATGGCGGATCCGTTTGTGAGAGCCTGTACGGATCTCAGAAACGGATCCTGCTGACGCAAGTGTGAAAGTAGCCTTAGGGGTGCGACAGGGCCAGTATTAGGGGCTCAGGCAAGGCCAGTATTAGGGGTCAGTACTAGGGGGTAAGGGGCTAGTATCAGGGTTAGGGGTCCAAGGTTAGAGGTCAGTACTATGGTAGGGGTCAGGGGCCAAAATAAGTGGTCAGCGGCCAGTATTAAAGGTCAGGGGCCAGTACTAGGATTAGGGGTCAGGCAGGGCCAGTATTAGGGGTCAGGAGCCTATATTAGGGTTATGAGTTAATGCAGGTCAGTATTAGAGGTCAGGGGCCAGTACTAGGGTTAGGGGGTCAGGAAGGGTCAGTATTAGGGGTCAGGGGCCAGTATTAGGGTCAGAGGTAAGGCAGGGCCTGTATTGGTGGTCAGTACTAGGTGGGCAGGGGCCAGTATTAGGGTTAGGGTAAGTCAGGGCCAGTATGGGAGGTCAGTAATAGGGAGGCAGGGGGCAGTATTAGGTACTCACCTGTCCAGGCGCGGTCCCACGATACAGACCCGGGCTCTTCTGGCGGGTCCCCTCCTGAGGAACGTCGCAGGCGGCGCGATGACGTCATCGCGCCGCCTATGTCACATTAGTGCGCCGGCCACCGGGAGTAGCGGAGCAGGGAACCAGAGGTTCCCTGCTCTGCCTGCGCTGGCTGCTACTGGCACAATTGTATCTGCATCTAGTGGATGCAGATACAATTGAGTTCAGGAGCCGCGGCGGCCCTGACATACACCGGCCCGGGGGGCATCTGCCCTCCTGCCCCCCGGCCCAGCCCGCCCCTGATGAGCAGACACGTGGGTGTGCAGAGCAAGCAGGTACGAGTGTCTTATAAAGGGTCTACTCAACTAAGCCCAGAAGAGTGAATGGACTGGTAGAGGTATGAGGAATAGTAACAAGCTTAATATGATATGGGGAAACAACTTCAAGTGTAAGTAAATTATCCTTCCTCTCATGTATCAACTAAGGGTTCATATGTTTCACAGTGTTCTGCAAGCAAACCTTATAGATTAATGTTAGCATCAGGTATAAAGAACCGTGCAGTGGCCCAAGATTGTACTATAGAGTGAAAGAGCGCACTCCTTTTACTCTGTTGTCAGCTGATTCTACATACTGTAGATTTCTACAGAACCTGTTCTGTTACACACTGATACAAGTAGTGCCTCCATGACAGATTGGAGACAGTGTCAGCAGTAAGTTTGTGTTGACGTCACTGTTTATTTTGCCCTTCTTCTGACCCCCCTAAGAACAACCCCCCAAAAATAGATCCTGTCTATGCTAATGCTTTTACATGGTCAGCATTTGGTCAGTAATCCATCAGTATTGCTATGGCCAAAAAAACAGGAGTGGATCCAAAACAGAGATGACATGTTACTGGAAAGTTTGCAAGTATTCTATGTTTTGTACTCACTCCTGCTTTTGGCTTCTAAATCATGAGCATTTCCTGATATCCTTCTGATAGATCAGAAGAAGGGTAAACTAAATAGTGATATCAACAAGGCTAAACAGGGACAATAGTGGCCCCGAGTGGTGAGGGTGGCAACTGCAAAACAGAAGCCCAGTTACATTATGGGAAGGGTATTAACTGCATAAGGAGTCAACACCATGGCCCAGTCACATAGTGGTGGAGTGGCAACCGCATGAGGAGTTAACACGGTGGCCCAGTTACAGATTGGAGAGGTGGCAACCACATGAGGATTGTCAACACAATGGCCCAGTTGCATTATGGGAAGGATATTAACCGCATGAGAAGTCAACACCAGGCCCAGTCACATAGTGGTGGGGTGGCAACCGCATGAGGAGTTAACACAGTGGCTCAGTTACAGATTGGAGAGGTGCTAACCGCAAGAAGATTGTGGGTGGCAGTAGGAGAACATGGCAGCAGAGGCAGCAGGTGTGTGGCATCAGGTGGGTGGCAGCATCAGAATAGTGAGTAAAGCAGATGGCCAGAAGAAATGGGTCTCTTTTCTTAAGGCACTGGCATGTAGAAATCCTGGCTAATCCACAGCCGAATCATCTTCACAAATGTCAATCTCTCCACATTTTCGGTGGAAAGCAGTTTTCCTTGGGGTAACTATGCCCCCAGCCAAACTAAACACATGCTCTGATGCTACACTACTGGCCGGGCAGGAATGCTTTTCCAGCGCAAACTCGACAATTGAGGCCACAAATCAAGTTTGGCTGCCCAGTAGTCCAGGGGATCTTGGATGTGGGGTGGCTCGGTGCAGTCCAAGTATGCCACCACCTGCTGGTTCAGGTTCTGCTCCATGTCTTGCTGCTGGTGGGTGGTTTCTTCAGTAGGTGGGCGACGAAAAGTGCTCATTAGAGACTCCAGACTTAAGTTGCTGCTGATAGAACTGGTGCTGCTCCCCTCCAGCAGCCATGGCAGTGGAACATGAACGCAGAATGCCCCCACACTCAGACCTTTGTGATGATGGGCGATGGCACACATAAGCAGTGGCCAACTGACTACATAAGATGTCTCGATAGTAGTTGAGTTTATCCTGAGTTTTTGTAAAAAAAAAAGTCCCCCATTTTGGAGCAATAGCGAGGGTCTAACATGGTGGAGAGAGTCGAGTTCGTTTTAAAGGACGTGGAGCAGTTCCTCCCCGGTGTGACTCCATTCGCACAAGGCAAACTGCGTGCAGAACAGAGTGACGCCGTCGTGCCCTGCACAAGTGGTATGCTGGAGTAGCACTCCGAATTGTGCCTGCAGTGGAGGTTGAGGACAAGGTGCAGTATGAGGAGGCAGAGGAGGACATTGGCCCAAGACTCACAGCTTGAGAATGTGGAGGAGGCAGTGCCGTCACCTGGCCAAGTTGCTGGTGTGACTGGGCAGGAACCACATTTACCCACTGGGCCGTAAAGGACATGTATTGTCCTTGACTGTAGTTACAGCTCCACATTTCGGCGCTGCCAGGAACTTTAGCAGACACCGACAGGCTCAAGAACTGGCCCACCTTCTGTTCAACATACGTGTGCAGTAGAGATGAGCGAGCATGCTCGTCCGAGTATTAGGGTACTCGTAAGTGCTTGCTGCTCGGATGAGTATCTCGCCATGCTCGAGGAAATGGCATCTCCCGCATTTTGAATTTTTGGCGCCTATAAACTCAGCCAATCACAAGCCAGGAGACTCTGCGGTACACCCAGCATCATGTGGGGCCCTTACATGTCAATAGCAGGGGTTGGCTGGCCTGATCAGGTGACCCTGGAATATACTAGTGATTGCCCGCGGTGCTCGGCTCAGATGCTGTCTGGATGTCGTTAGGGACAGATTGGCTGCGTTTCAGGGAGAGTGTCAGGGCCTGGATTTAGTTCTCTGTTAGGCAGGAGAGATATCAAAAGAACCCAACAGCCCTTCTAAGGGCTACAAGACATTTTTTTTTGTCTCCTGGCTGGGCTGGCTGGCACTAGTAGTGCAGCTATCGCCATGTATAACACTTTTTTTTCTCTGATTTATCTCAGAGATACAAATCCATTTCATACAGCTGTGTGGAACCATTCTGTGTGTCACAGTTCATCTGTCCACTCACCACAAACAATCCGTATTTTCTGTCCAGGTGACACATTCTGTAAGTCACTTAATTAAAAAAGGTCTTTTGCTCTCACTGATACAGCTACATTACAAAAATCTCTGTGTGACATTTGTCTGGGTTGCAATTAAGCAGACCAAGTCTGCCTAATCTAATAGTTTCCGTATAATTGCTCCATACTGCACGGTACGTAATAACATACGTAATTTAGGTCTAACTTATCCACCTATATACAAAGCACAATCCGTATTTTCTGTCCAGGTGACACATTCTGTACGTCACTTAATTAAAAAAGGTCTTTTGCTCTCACTGATACAGCTACATTACAAAAATCTCTGTGCGACATTTGTCTGGGTTGCAATTAAGCAGACCAAGTCTGCCTAATCTAATAGTTTCCGTGTAATTGCTCCATACTGCACGGTACGTAATAACATACGTAATTTAGCTCTAACTTATCCACCTATATATTTTCTTGTTCAGATTGAACAAGTTTGTGGGTTTCAGTACAGCAGGCCCATTTATTTATTTATTTTTATATAATACACTTATACACAGAAAATGTTGAACCCCAGGCTAAGGGTCGAGGACGTGGGCGTGGGCATTCAATTACTGCAGGGGGCAGAGGCCGTAGTCCTGGGCAGGGTGAAACAGTACCTGCTGATGAGGGAGCAGGGGAACGCCGCAGAGCTACACTCCCTAGCTTCATGTCTCAACTTACAGGGACACGTGGTAGAGGACTGTTGAAACCACAACAGTGCGAACAGGTGATGTCGTGGATTGAGGACAATGCTTCAAGTAATTTGTCGACCAGTCAGTCTTCCACGCAGTCCACCCACGTTACCCAAGGGAGCACTCCTCTGGCTCCTCCACCTCAACCTCCTTCCCCCCAGTCTGCCCCCTCCCAGGAAAATTTGGAATGCGATCCGGCATACTCTGAGGAACTGTTTTCTGGACCATTCCCAGAGTCACAAACCACTTCTCAGGTTGCTGCTGACCTCTTTCCCGATGCCCAAGTTTTCCAACTGTCGCAGTCTGTGGGTGATGATGATGACATTGTTGACTTAGTGGAAGAAGTGTGTAAAGAGGTGTAGGACGATGAGGAGACACGATTGTCAGACAGTGGTGAAGTTGTTGTCAGGGCAGGAAGTCCGAGGGGGGAGCAGACTGAGGAATCGGAGGATGACGAGGTGACTGACCCAAGCTGGGTTGATAAGCCGAGTGAAGACAGTGCTTCTGAGGCGGAGGCGAGTGCTGCACCAGAACAGGTTGGAAGAGGCAGTGGTGTGGCCAGAGGGAGAAGCAGGGCCAGAGCTGGTGCATCAGCAGCAACTGTTTCACGTAGTGAAGCTCCTGTGGCGAGGCCTAGATGTTCGCAAGTCTGGAGGTTCTTTAAAGAAAGTGAGGATGACCGACGGACTGTGGTGTGCAACCTGTGCCACACCAGGATCAGCAGGGGTGCCACCACTACTAGCCTAACCACCACCAGCATGCGCAGGCATATGAGTGCTAAACACCCCACTCAATGGAACCAAGGCCGTTCACCTCCTGCGGGTCACACCACTGCTCCTTCCCCTGCGTCACTCGCTGCCTCTGCTAGTCAACCCTCTGCCCAGGACCCCGGATGAGCGCCTCCCGCCGTAAAACCACACCTTCGCCTCCACGATCCTCCACAGCGTCCACCAATGTGTCCCAGCGCAGCGTTCAGCTGTCTTTACAGCAGAAACTGAAGCGCAAGAGGAAATACAGTTCCACCCACCCACATGGCCAAGCCCTCAACATCCACATCTCCAAATTGCTGAGCCTGGAGATGCTGCCCTATAGGCTGGTAGAGACCGAGGCCTTTCGCAATCTCATGGCGGTGGTTGCCCCTTGGTATTCGGTCCCCAGCCGCCACTATTTTTCCCGATGTGCCGTCCCATCCCTGCACCAGCACGTGTCACAGAACATCATCCGTGCCCTGACCAATGCTGTTTCTGAGAAGGTCCACCTAACCACGGACACGTGGACAAGTGCTGCCGGGCAGGGACACTATATATCACTGATGGCACATTGGGTTAACTTGGTGGAGGCTGGGACCGAGTCTGACCCTGGGGCCGCTCATGTACTGTCCACACCGAGGATTGCGGGGCCTACCTCGGTCATGGTCTCTCAGACGGACGTACTATCCCTCCTCCTCCGACCCCTCCTCCTCCTCCACCTCCTCCTCCGAATTACCATCCGCGGGCACGGCGCCTTCAGTCGGTAGCTCTAGGCGCAGCAGCAGTGCCTGGTAGCTCTAGGGCATCACGGTGCAGACCGATGTTAGGCTGGCACCGCTGAACATCAAGCCAGGCATGGTTGTGTGTGACAACGGGCGTAACCTGGTGGCGGCTCTGCAACTCGGCAGACTGACACATGTGCCATGCCTGGCTCACGTGTTCAATCTAATAGTTCAGCGGTTCCTCAAGACATACCCCAATCTGTCTGATTTGCTCACCAAGGTGCGCCGCATCTGTGCGCATTTCCGCAAGTCGACCACAGATGCTGCCTCTCTCAGGGCAGCTCAGCGCCGCCTACAACTGCCCGCTCACCGACTGTTGTGCGACGTGCCCACAAGATGGAATTCAACATTATACATGTTATCCAGAGTTTACCAGCAGCGCAGAGCGATTGTAGACTGCCAGATGTCAACTTCCACCAGAACTGGTAGTCAGGTCACTCAGATTCCTCAAGTCTACAATGAGGAGTGGACGTGGATGTCTGATATCTGCCAGGTGTTGACCAACTTTGAGGAGTCAACACAGATGGTCAGCCTCCTGCTGCTTTGCCTGTTGAAAAACTCACTGCTCAGCATGAAGTAGGAAGCTTTTCGCTTGTCACAAGAGACGGTGGAGGAAGATATGTCGCTTGATAGCCAGAGCACCCTCCGGTCTGTTTCTCAGCGCGTATCGGAGGAGGGGGATGAGGTTGAGGAGGAAGAGGAGGAGAATGTCGGCGAGACAGAAGAGGGTACCAATGCTCAGTCCTTCTTAACTCTTGAGCGTGTAAGGGCTGAATAATAGAAAGAGGAGGAGGAAATGGAGAGTCAGGCCAGTGAGGAGAGGGAATTCTTGCGTGTTGGGACTCTGGCACACATGGCAGACTTCATGTTAGGCTGCCTATCCCATGACCCTCGCGTTAGAAGCATTTTTTCAAACACCGATTACTGGGTGTTCACTCTCCTGGACCCACGGTACAAGCAGAACCTTTCCACTCTCATCCCTGTAGAGGAAAGGAGTATGAGAGTGAATCAATATCAACAGGCCCTGGTGCACAAGCTGAAACAATCCTTCCCATCTGATGCCGCTAGCGGCAGAGGGCATGGTTCTGTGGGCCAAGTAGCGGGGAAGAGGAGGCGAGCAGGCAGCGTTTCCAGCACTGGCAGGGGAACGCTCTCCAAGGCCTTTGCCAGTCACCCCAGCAAGACACTGTTACCTGTCCCCAGTCTAGGCAGAGTATGGGGGAGCTGTACAGAAAGATGGTGAGGGAGTACCTAGCTGACCATACCAACGTCCGGACCGATCACTCTGCTCCATACAACTACTGGGTTTCAAAGCTGGACATGTGGCCTGAACTGGCGCTGTACGCCTTGGAGGTGCTGGCCTGCCCTGCCGCTAGCGTGTTGTCAGAGCGGGTATTCAGTGCAGCTGGTGGCATCATCACCGATAAGCGTACACGCCTGTCAACTGACAACGCTGACAGGCTGACGCGTATTAAAACGAACAAAGCCTGGATTTCACCGGAAATCAAATCTCCTCCGGGGGAAAGCAGCTAAAGATTAACATTACTTATGTATCCGATTCCTCTTCTCTACTCCTCCTATTCCTCCTCCTCCTTGTCGTCTTTGCCTAACGCTGACCCAAAAATGCAATTTTTTAGAGGTCCAACTGGCACTCTTTTACCACAATTTTTCCGGAGGTCCACCTACAGGCCCTCTCTCTAAACAATTTTTCCGGAGGTCCACCTACAGGCCCTCTCTCCAAACAATTTTTCCGGAGGTCCGCCTACAGGCCCTCTCGCTAAACAATTTTTCCAGAGGTCCACCTACAGGCCCTCTTTCCAAACAATTTTTCCGGAGGTCCACCTACGGGCCCTCTCTCTAAACAATTTTTCCGGAGGTCCACCTACAGGCCCTCTCTCCAAACAATTTTTCTGGAGGTCCACCTACAGGCCCTCTCTCTAAACAATTTTTCTTTGCACCTAGTTGGGTGCTTCCCTAACATGTGATGGGCATGTGCCTCGCCTTTCTTGGTCTGGGTGAGCACAATTGCCATGTTGGTAACCACCAGGCTGTTGCCTGAGAATTTGGGGTAATGGTGGGATTAGGCAGCCTCAGAGGCATCCATGCATGCTGCCCCTGCTGTTTCCTGTCCATTTCCGTGGTGTTTCCATAATTTTCTGAGGTTTCCAGGTTTTCACCCAGCCTTCCCTAGACAGAGCCTTGGTCCCCTGCAAAAAATGCTCGAGTCTCCCATTGACTTCAATGGGGTTCGTTACTCGAAACGAGCACCCGAGCATCGGGAAAAGTTTGTCTCAAATAACGAGCACCCGAGCATTTTAGTGCTCGCTCATCTCTAGTGTGCAGGTTTTCTTACTAAACTCACTTTTTTTCAATGAAGCGATCCGGAATCTTTTCTGGTTTGTGTTGGATGAATACTGTAAAATGGCGGAGGTGTGGGAGGTCTTGCCCTGATTGGCTCACAGGCTGACAGCCTGCATAAGCCAATCAGGGAGGTGCCTGTGCAGAACAACTACAGCGTCATTCTATACTCAGCAGTTGACCAGAGCGGGTATCTGTGCAGAATGTGACAGAATTCTGTGCAGTCTGACAGAATCTTTTAGGGAGCCCATCTATCTACAATCTTTTCTAGGTTTATAAGATTTTTTTAAATTCAAAATAACATTGAAGCTTATGAAAATGTATAGAAATCTTGCTCTACACACCCTTTCCCTTTGGTCCAACCCCTTTTTAAAAGGAAGATGGACATTGATCCAGGGATCGATATAGCAGGATTACAGGTTGGACTTGATGGACTTTTGTCTTTTTCCAACCTTAACAACTATGCAACTATTGCTAGGTACAGATTAGGACTAAGAAGAAGAACTGAAAAATCTAGGGGATTTGACTTGGGAAACCTCAGGAGTGGCAGGGACTGCTGAGTTGGGCAGTGAAGTGCTGGGCTTGAGCTGCCTGGCACTTGTACTGTCGACTTTACTATCTGTTACAACAACATAGAACAGCTACCACTGCAGAACATCTAATCACACACTTTCAGAACTGTTGTTTTTTCTCATCTGAACAGAAAATCATCAGTTTTTCCCCAAATCTGAAATTGCTAGTGCCACACATACTTTTTGGCAGCGTGCAATCACTGTACTTTTTATTATCCGTGCATGGACGTGTTGCATTGTAGCAGAAGCATTGTGCAGCAGTAACTCCCTCTGTTGCTGTCGAGCATTTTTTTGTGATTTTACTTATATACAGTATGTAGTTTTTAAGAGCCTGGCCATTGCACTTCAACTGCACCAGTAACACCATTTTACTGCTAGACAAATAGAATTAATACATTTACAACTGATGCTGAATTCACACTGCCATCTTGGATTAGTCACTTTACACACTGTTTATTGTAGGTCTATGGGGTGGGTGTGAGGTCAGATTGAGTGCTGTACATGCGACACATCTGTCTGTGGTGAATCCAGACATTTCTCTCATCGGGCAGAAATAAATTGCTGTCAGTTGCACCAAAGCAGTAATGCCATTTGGCTGCTAGACAAATAGAATTAATACATTCATACCTGAAGCAGAATTCACACCAACGTCTTTGATTAGTCACTTTAAACACCGTTTATTGTAGTTTTGTGGGGTGGGTGTGCGGTCAGATTACTAACAAGTGAGCGCTGTACATGCAACACATCTGTCTGTGGTGAAACCATGCATCAAGTGTTGGGGAAATTATTTTGGATGTCTGGCTGAAGAATTGTCTTTTACAGTTGAGTGATTTTTTGTATTTGAACTCAGACATATCTGTCAGAGATGCCAACTGCATTATTCACAAATGAAGTTCTCAATAGCATTGCCTTGGGTGTGTTTTGTAGAAAGCGATTAGTACATTTAAGTTTGCCTCTCTTTCAGTTCCATAAAATCCAAACAGTTCCATAGCTTATCTGATTGTATGTGTACATTAGGCAAAATAAATGTCTGGAATGCAGAAGGCTTCCAAACAAAAGACCACCCAGGCCTTGTCCTCCAAAGCTCAGAATGTGTCTAGTAGCAGCAGCATTAGCCATTCAGGGCCATGCAGTAGTAGTATTGGTAGTAGTAGGCCACAGCTCCCCCTGAAAGGTGCAACATTATCATTGAGGAAAAAGGATGAGATGGACTAGATGGCTCACTCCTCCTCTCATTCACAGCAAGACAACATGCCTTGGAGCCAGGGTGGTCCTCCTGCTCCTCTTACTTCTTTCAGCCACAGAGAACCCTGTCAGATGCATTCTCTCAGTCTCCACTGCTCCGTGCTAGTGGTGTCACGAATGTGTCGGGACATACTGACATTCCTGCAACAGGTAGCAGGAGGTCAGTGAGATTGGCAACCCGTGGGTTAATCTGACAGGTTCTTCTTTGGTTGTTTTGTTGTTGCTGGCATACATCACACCCTCCCCCTTCAGGTGTAGGTGTCTTATCAATTATCCTTGCCTATTTAGTGTTGCTTCTCCCACCATGCTGTGCGGTTTATACTTTCTGTTGTATCTGTGGCCGGCTGGTGTTGGGATTCTCAGTGGAGATCTCGTGGCTGCCATTTGCTGCTGGAAAGTTAAGTGTCCTCTTCCCCTTTTGTATTTTTGTATTACTTGTGTGTTTCCCTTCCCTGTGTTTGGTGATTGGGTCTGAGGGGAGACTCCTGTTCGTCCAGGTTGGTGGAGGAACAGTTTGACTCATTCCTGACATTAGCTTCAGGGTCCTTCAGGGACAGATAGGGTCTAGGTATCCTGCGTATGAACTCGCCTACCTTAGAGGACTGTTCATACTGGTTGTTAGTCAGGACTGGAGTCAGGGTTTCACTAGGAGGTGTCCACCTGCCTTCCCTAGTTTCCAGGCCTAATCTCCATTTCCTTCTCCCCCTTTTCCTCCTGTGCTTGGTGTAGTATCTTCCCCCAACACCGGAGCGTGACATTATACTGTAAACCGCCGAAAATCGTCATTTTGTCCATTTTTGTGCAGACATGGACCTAATTACTGCACTGGCAGGACAGCTACAGGGTCTCGCTTTGGAGGTAGCTGATCTCCACACGACCATCATCCAGATTCAGAGACCACAAGCTGTTGGTCCTGGGGGTGGTGGTTTTCTAGGCCTGTCTGGGGCCTAAAGTCGATCTCCCGGAGAGATTCTTTGGGGGAAGTGATAACTTAATTTTGTTCAGAGAGGCGTGCAAATTGTACTTTAGACTGCTTCCACATTCATCTGGTAATGAGGAACAGAGTTGGTGTGGTGATAGCGTTGCTCAAGGGAGATGCACAGTCATGGGCCTTTTCTCTGCCGACCGGATCGCAGACTCTCCAGTCGGTAGATGGATTTTTAAAGGCATTGGGGCTTATCTATGATGACCCAGATCGCATCTCCCTGGCCGAGACCAAGCTACGCGACCTTCATCAGGGTGAGCGCTCTGTTGAAATCTATTGCTCTGAGTTTCAGAGGTGGGCTACGGATACTGAATGGAACGATCCGGCTCTCCATAGTCAGTTTGGTCAAAGATTATCAGAAAGGCTGAAGGACGCTTTGGCCTTTCATGAAACTCCGGTGTCTTTGGAAGCCGCTATGTCTCTTGCGGTACGCATGGATAGACGCCTGAGAGAGAGATCTAGGGGCCCCCGCTCTCAGGACGTACTATCACATAGTGTATTGTCTTCCTACGACACTGGGTGAAGATACTCCTGGGTTGATGTCTGGGGACATGCAGTTAGGGGGAGCTACTCCTGCTTCCACTTTTAAGCATTCTGGTAATAAGAAGGGAGTGTGTTTTTTCTGCGGACAGAAAGGTCTTTTCATCAACGCATGTCCATGCATTCAGTCTAAAAGAGAAAAAAGAAAGGGGGCGTTTAATTCCCATCTCACTCTTGGAGGGGTGGTTGGAGAGACAGAAAATGTGCATTTGTCTTCATCCTGTAGTACCCGTTTTCTCCTGACTGCTGAGGTGGTGCTAGAGTCAAAGGTTGTTAGAATTGAGGTATTTATCGACAGCGGGGCAGGGGTGAACCTGATTGATGCTCAGTTCGTCAGTATGCATGGATTGTCTCCGAGTGCATTAGAGAAGAAGATTTCTGTGTTTGCTATTGATTCTGCACCTCTATCTCAGAAGTGTTTGTCTCAGATGGTGCATGATATCAGATTAAGAGTGGGCAAATTTGATCAGGAACTTATTTTGTCTTATTTTGTGACACATAAGGCCTTCCAAATCTCCAGTGGCAGCAGGGTTTTTCTTAGTAAAGAAAAATGACGGAACTCTTAGTCCATGTCTGGATTTCCATGAACTCAATCGGATTACTGTCCATGATCCTTACACCCTTCCTGTCACGAATGTGGCTGCATCAGGTTGCAGGCGTTCGGTTAGACTTTCAAAAGTGACATAATTTGACATGTTTTCCTCTTGGTTTGGTTGCTGTTTACCACACCCCTTCCCCTCAGCTGTTGTGGGTGTGGTGATTGTCTTTCCCCTATTTATCCCTTCCTCTCCCAGTATCCCTTGTGGTTTATACTTTCTGCTGAGATCCGGTTGCTGCAATATCTGCATTAAGATAAGTGTCATTTTCCGTTTTGTGTTTATTCTACTTTTCCCTGATGTGGTTTTGCCTTCTGGAGTCTCCTGTTCATCCGTCCTTTTGGAGGAACCGGTTGACTTCTTCCCCTGTCACTAGTGGCAGGGTTCTCTAGGGTCAGGTGTTATTAGATTCCTGTGTATGAACTCTCCTACATCTAGGGCCTGTTCATACTGGTAGTCAGCCAGGGCCTAGTTTCAGGGTTTCCTGCAGGAGGTGACCGTTTCCCTTGTTTGGTCCCTTTCCCTTCCCTCTTACACTTGGTGTGGCTATACCCTCCACACCAGAGCGTGACATTATAAACCGCCAAACAAAAATTAATGTCATTTTTGTGCTGACATGGATGCTATTACTGCGCTTACTGAACGGTTGCAGGGACTCTGCTTGGAGGTGGCCGACATCCACAACCAGATTCAGAGACCACAGGCTGGTGGTTCTGGGGGTGCTGGGTGTCAGGCCTGGTTGGAGCCTAAGGTCGCCCTCCCGGATAGATTTTCTGGGGGACATGATGATTTTCTTATTTTCAGGGAGGCATGCAAATTGTATTTCAGACTGCGTCCACATTCTTCTGGCAATGAGGAGCAGAAGGTTGGTGTGGTCATCTCGCTGCTTAAAGTGGATGCGCAGTCATGGGCCTTTTCTCTGCCGACCAGATCGCACTCTCTCCGGTCGGTAGATGAATTTTTCAAGGCTTTAGGGATTATCTATGATGACCCGGATTGTATCACTTTGGCCGAGACCCAGATACGTGATCTTCGTCAGGGTGAGCGCTTGGTTGAGATCTATTGCTCTGAGTTCCGGAGGTGAGCGAACAATACTGAATGGAACGATCCGGCTCTACGTAGCCAATTCTGTCAAGGTTTATCAGAAAGGCTGAAGGACGCTTTGGCCTTTCATGAAACCCCTGTGTCTTTGGAAGCTGCTATGTCTTTTGCTGTACGCATGGATAGGCGCCTGAGAGAGCGATCTAGGGGCCCCCGCTCTCAGGAAGTACTATCACGTAGTGTACTGTCTTCCTATGACACTTTGGGTGAAGATTTCCCTGGGTTGATGTCAGGGGACAAACCTATGCAGTTAGGGGGAGCTACTCCTTTTTCCACTCTTAAGCATTTTGGTAATAAGAGGGGTGTGCGTTTTTTCAGTGGTCAGAAAGGACACTTTGTCAATGTATGTCCATGCATTCAATCTCTAAAAGAGAGAAAAGGGGGCGTTGAGTTCTCGTCTCACTCTTGGTGGGGTGGGTGGAGAGACTGAAAATGTGCATTTGTCTTCATCCTGTAGTACCCTTTTTCTCCTGACTGCTGAGGTGGCGCTAGAGTCAAGGGTTGTGAGAATTGAGGTGTTTATTGATAGCGGGGCAGGGGTGAACCTGATTGAAGCTCAGTTTGTCCGTATACATGAATTGTTTCTGAGTACATTGGAAAAGAAGATTTCTGTGTTTGCCATTGATTCTGCACCTCTATCCCAGAAGTGTTTGTCTCAGATAGTGCATGATATCAAATTAAGAGTAGGTGAATTTCATCAGGAGCTAATTTAATGTTTTGTGTTGGAAGGTCTTCCTGCTCTTGTGGTTCTGGGTTTACCGTGGTTAAGCAAACATAATCCGACCATTGACTGGCATACTAGACAAATTGTGGATTGGAGTGATTATTGCACTTCCCTCTTTTATATCATATTTCTCTGATGTATTTTCTGAAGGTGGATGACAGGATTTACCCCCTCACCGGGAATACGATTGTCCTATCAATCTTATCCCTGACGCAAAATCTAGGCTGTATAACCTTTCTGGACCTGAGAGAATGGCCATGAAGGAATATATTGCAGAGAGTTTGGCTAAAGGACTAGAGATGAGCGAGCATACTCGTCCGAGTTTGGTGCTCGTTCGAGTATTAGGGTACTCGTAAGTGCTCGCTGCTCGGACGAGTATCTCGCCATGCTCGAGGAAATGGCAACTTACGCATCGTGCTTTTTTGGCGCCTATAAACTCAGCCAATCACAAGCCAGGAGACTCTGCGGTAAACCCAGCATCACGTGGGGCCCTTACATGTCGATAGCAGGGGTTGGCTGGCCTGATCAGGTGACCCTGAAATATACTACTGACCGGCCGCGGTGCTCGGCTCAGATGCCGTCTGGATGTCGTTAGGGATAGAGCTGCTGCGTTTCAGGGACAGTGTTAGGGCCTGCATTTAGTTCTCTGTTAGGCAGGAATCACCCACAAAGAACCCAACAGACCTTCTAAGGGCTACAAGAAATTTTTTTTTTGTTTCCTGGCTTGGCTGGCTGGCTGGCACTAGTAGTGCAGCTATCGCCATATATAACACCCTTTTTTTTTTTAATGTTATATCTCAGTGATACAAATCCATTGCACACAGCAGTGTGGAACCATTCTGTGTGTCACAGTTCAGTACACTCACTATTTTCTGTCCAGGTGACACTTTCTGTACGTCACTTAATACAACCAAGTCTTTTGCTGCCTGTCACGTGTATAGCTTGATCCCAAAAATCTCTGTGCGACATTTGTCTGGGTCGCAGTCTACATAGCCACCGTCAGTAGGGTGTCAGTTAGCTCTACGATAGTTTCTGCATGTCACGTTCCAAAAAAAACAAAAATCCAAAACAAAATATATAAAAAAAAATTAGTTTTTTTGTTGTTTTAGCTCAGTGATACAAATCAATTTCACACAGCTGCGTGTAACCTTTCTGTGTGTCACAGTTCAGCACACTCACTCCAATCCGTATTTTCTGTCCAGGTGACACTTTCTGTACGTCACTGAATACAACCAAGTCATTTGCTGCAACGTATATAGCTTGATCCCAAAAATCTCTGTGCGACATTTGTCTGGGTCGCAGTCTAAATAGCCACCATTAACAGGGTGTGAGTTAGGTCTACGATAGTTCCTGCACGTCACGTTCCCAAAAATACCAAACTAAAAAAAAAATATAGAAAACAAAATATGTAAAAAAAATTAGTTTTTTTGTTGTTTTAGCTCAGTGATACAAATCCATTTCACACAGCTGCGTGGAACCTTTCTGTGTGTCACAGTTCAGCACACTCACTCCAATGCGTATTTTCTGTCCAGGTGACACTTTCTTTACGTCACTTAATTAAACCAGACTGAAGAAGTTTGTGGGTTTCAGTACACCAGGCCCATTTATTTATTTTTTTTATATAATACACTTATATACAGAAAATGTTGAACCCCAGGGCTAAGGGTCGAGGACGAGGGCGTGGGCATTCAATTACTGCAGGGGGCAGAGGCCGTGGTCCTGGGCAGGGTGAGACAGTACCTGCTGATGAGGGAGCTGTGGAACGCCGCAGTGCTACACTCCCTAGCTTCATGTCTCAACTTACAGGGACACGTGGTAGAGGACTGTTGAAACCACAACAGTGCGAACAGCTGATCTCATGGATTGCGGATAATGCTTCAAGTAATTTGTCCACCAGTTAGTCTTCCATGCAGTCCACCCACGTTACCCAAGGGAGCACTCCTCTGGCTCCTCCACCTCAACCTCCTTCCCCCCAGTCTGCCCCCTCCCAGGAAAATTTGGAATGCGATCCGGCATACTCTGAGGAACTGTTTTCTGGACCATTCCCAGAGTCACAAACCACTTCTCAGGTTGCTGCTGACCTCATTTCCAATGTCCAAGTTTTCCAACTGTCGCAGTCTGTGGGTGATGATGATGATAATGACAATGTTGAGTTAGTGGAAGAAGTTTGTAAAGAGGTGTCGGACAATGAGGAGACACGGTTGTCAGACGGTGGTGAAGTTGTTGTCAGGGCAGGAAGTCCGAGGGGGGAGCAGACTGAGGAATCGGAGGATGACGAGGTGACTGACCCAAGCTGGGTTGATATGCCGAGTGAAGACAGTGCTTCTGAGGCGGAGGCGAGTGCTGCACCAGAACAGGTTGTAAGAGGCAGTGGTGTGGCCAGAGGGAGAAGCAGGGCCAGAGCTGGTGCATCAGCAGCAACTGTTTCATGTAGTGAAGCTACCGTGGCGAGGCCTAGATGTTCGCAAGTCTGGAGGTTCTTTAAAGAAAGTGAGGATGACCGACGGACTGTGGTGTGCAACCTGTGCCACACCAGGATCAGCAGGGGTGCCACCACTACTAGCCTAACCACCACCAGCATGCGCAGGCATATGAGTGCTAAACACCCCACTCAATGGAACCAAGGCCGTTCACCACCTCCTGCGGGTCACACCACTGCTCCTTCCCCTGTGTCACTCGCTGCCTCTGCTAGTCAACCCCCTGCGTCACTCGCTGCCTCTGCTAGTCAACCCCCTGCCCAGGACCCTGGCACGAGCGCCTCCCGCCGGAAAACCACACCTTCGCCTCCACGATCCTCCACAGTGTCCACCAACGTGTCCCAGCGCAGCGTTCAGCTGTCTTTACAGCAGACGCTGGAGCGCAAGAGGAAATACAGTTCCACCCACCCACATGCCCAAGCCCTTAACGTCCACATCTCCAAATTGCTTAGCCTGGAGATGCTGCCCTATAGGCTGGTAGAGACCGAGGCCTTTCACAATCTCATGGTGGTGGCTGCCCCTCGGTATTCGGACCCCAGCCGCCACTATTTATCCCGATTTGCCGTGCCAGCCCTACACCAGAACGTGTCACAGAACATCATCCGTGCCCTGACCAACGCTGTTTCTGAGAAGGTCCACCTAACCACAGACACGTGGACAAGTGCTGCCGGGCAGGGACAGTATATCTCACTGACAGCACATTGGGTTAACTTGGTGGAGGCTGGGACCGAGAATGACCCTGGGGCCGCTCATGTACTGCCTACACCAAGGATTGCGGGGCCTACCTCGGTCACGGTCTCTCAGACGTACTAGGCCTCCTCCACCGAATTACCATCCGTGGGCACGGCGCCTTCAGTCGGTAGCTCTAGGCGCAGCAGCAGTGCCGTGGGTAAGCGCCAGCAGGCGGTGCTCAAACTGCTGAGCTTAGGTGACAAAAGGCACACCACCCAAGAGCTTTTACAGGGCATCACGGCGCAGACCGATGTGTGGCTGGCACCGCTGAACCTCAAGCCAGGCATGGTTGTGTGTGACAACGGGCGTAACCTTGTGGCGGCTCTGCAACTCGGCAGACTGACACATGTGCCATGCCTGGCCCACGTGTTCAATCTAATAGTTAAGCGGTTCCTCAAGACATACCCCAATCTGTCTGATTTGCTCACCAAGGTGCGCCGCATCTGTGCGCATTTCCGCAAGTCGACCACAGATGCTGCCACTTTCAGGGCAGCGCAGCGCCGCCTACAACTGCCCGTTCACCGACTGTTGTGCGACGTGCCCACAAGATGGAATTCGACATTAAACATGTTATCCAGAGTTTACCAGCAGCGCAGAGCGATTGTAGACTGCCAGATGTCAACTTCCACCACAACTGGTAGTCAGGTCAGTCAGATTCCTCAAGTCTACAATGAGGAGTGGTCGTGGATGTCTGATATCTGCCAGGTGTTGACCAACTTTGAGGAGTCAACACAGATGTTCAGCGGCGATGCCGCCATTATCAGCCTCACCATCCCGCTGCTTTGCCTGTTGAAAAACTCACTGCTCAGCATCAAGTCGGATGCTTTGCGCTTGTCACAAGAGACGGTGGGGAAGATACGTCGCTTGATAGCCAGAGCACCCTCCGGTCTGTTTCTCAGCGCGTATCGGAGGAGGGGGATGAGGAGGAAGAGGAGGAGAATGTCAGCGAGACAGTAGAGGGTACCAGTGCTCAGTCCTTAACTCTTGAGCGTGTATGGGCTGAAGAGGATGTCTTGGAGGAGGAGGAGGAAATGGAGAGTCAGGCTAGTGAGGAGAGGGAATTCTTGCATGTTGGGACTCTGGCGCACATGGCAGACTTCATGTTAGGCTGCCTATCCCGTGACCCTCGCGTTAGAAGAATTTTTTCAAACACCGATTACTGGGTGTTCACTCTCCTGGACCCACGGTACAAGCAGAACCTTTCCACTCTCATCCCTGCAGAGGAAAGGAGTATGAGAGTGAATAGATATCAACAGGCCCTGGTGCACAAGCTGAAACAATTCTTCCCATCTGACGCCGCTAGCGGCAGAGGGCATGGTTCTGTGGGCCAAGTAGCGGGGGAGAGGAGGCGAGCAGGCAGCTTGTCCAGCACTGGCAGGGGAACGCTCTCCAAGGCTTTTGCCAGTTTTATGTCACCCCAGCAAGACACTGTCACCTGTCC
>ONZH01026656.1:0-27683 GCA_900303285.1 Rhinella marina
GGAAACTCCTGCGTCTTTGGAGGCCGCTATGTCTCTTGCTGTGCGCATGGATAGGCGCCTGATGAGAGCGATCTAGGGGCCCCCGCTCTCAGGACATACTATCACATAGTGTACCGGCTTCCTATGATACTTTGGGTGAATATTCCCCTAGGTTGATGTCTCGGGATGAACCTATGCAATTAGGGGGAGCCACTCCTGTCTCCACCCGTAAACATCTTGGTAATAAAAAGGGAGTGTGTTTTTTCTGTGGTCAGAAAGGACACTTTATCAATGTATGTCCATGCTTCCTATCTCTAAAAGAGAGAAAAGAAAAGGGGGCGTTGAATTCTCATCTCACTCTTGGTGGGGTGGGTAGGGAGACTGAAAATGTGCATTTGTCTTTATCCTGTAGTACCCGTTTTTTCCTGACTGCCGAGGTGGCGCTAGAGTCAAAAGTTGTGAAAATTGAGGTGTTTATTGACAGCGGGGCAGGGGTGAACTTGATTGATGCTCAGTTTGTCTGTATGCATGGATTGTCGCCAAGTTCTTTGGATAAGAGGATTTCTGTGTTCGCTATTTACCCCTTCCTCTCCCAGTATCCCTTGCGGTTTATATCTTCTGCTTACCTGGTTGAGAGTGGTGTGGATCTCGGCTGAGATCCTGTTGCTGAGTTATCTGCTTAAGTTAAGTTTCTTCTGTTCCTTTTGTTGTTTTCTTTTTGGAGTCTCCTGTTCCTCCTTACGCTTGGAGGAACGGGTTTACTCTCTTGTGTCACTAGACTGCAGGGTTTCCTAGGGTGCATCTAGATTAGGTTCCTGTGTATGAACTTTCCTACAACACAGGCTTGTTCATACTGGTAGTCAGCCAGGGCCTAGTCTCAGGGTCCCCTGCAGGAGGTGACCGGTTCCCTGGTTTTGTCTATTCCCATCCCTCATACGCTCGGTGTGGCTTTTCCCCCCACACCAGAGCGTGACAGCTTGGCCTTGGAGAAAATGTCTGTATGTGGGTAAGTAAATGGCTCAGTGATAGAAAACAGAGGGTGGTTATTAATGGTACATACTCAGATTGGGTCACTGTAACTAGTGGGGTACCACAGGGGTCAGTATTGGGCCCTATTCTCTTCAATATATTTATTAATGACCTTGTAGAAGGCTTGCACAGTAAAATATCAATTTTTGCAGATGACACTAAACTGTGTAAAGTAATTAACACAGAAGAGGACAGTACACTGCTACAGATGGATCTGGATAGACTGGAGGCTTGGGCAGAGAAGTGGCAGATGAGGTTTAACACTGACAAATGTAAGGTTATGCATATGGGAAGGAATAATGCAAGTCACCAAACATTGGGTAACTCTGACATGGAAAAGAACCTAGGAATTTTAGTGAACAGCAAACTAAGCTGCATAAACCAGTGTCAGACAGCTGCTGCCAAGGCCAATAAGATAATGGGTTGCATCAAAAGGGCATAGATGCCCGTGATGAGAACATAGTCCTGCCACTTTACAAATCACTAGTCAGACCGCACATGGAGTACTGTGTACAGTTCTGGGCTCCTGTGAACAAGGCAGACATAGCAGAGCTGGAGAGGGTTCAGAGGAGGGCAACTAAAGTCATAGCTGGAATGGGTGGACTACAGTACCCAGAAAGATTATCAAAATTAAGGTTATTCACTTTAGAAAAAAGACGACTGAGGGGAGATCTAATAACTATGTATAAATATATCAGGGGTCAGTACAGAGATCTCTCCCATGATCTCTTTATCCCAAGGACAGTGACCATGACGAGGGGACATCCTCTGCTCCTGGAGGAAAGAAGGTTTGTTCACAAAAATAGAAGAGGATTCTTTACGGTAAGAGCAGTGAGACTATGGAACTCTCTGCCTGAGGAGGTGGTGATGGTAAGTTCACTAACAGAGTTCAAGAAAGGCCTGGATGTATTTCTGGAGGGTAATAATATTACAGGTTATAGTTACTAGATATGGGTTGTTGTTGATCCAGGGAGTAATTCTGATTGCCTGATTGGAGTCGGGAAGGAATTTTCTCCCCTAAAGTGAGGAAAATTGGCTTCTACCGCACAGGGGTTTTTTGCCATCCTCTGGATCAACTTGTAGGAAAACAGGTCGAACTGGATGGACAGATGTCTTTTTTTCGGCCTTATAAACTATGTTACTATGTAAATTCGGCTCCGCAGCAAATCAAATTTTCCATGAAATTAGGATTGAATGCCACTTTGTGCCGTTCAATTTGCTTAACACTAATAGTAATCCTGGAAACCCCTTAAAAATAAGTCTACAGCATAATGCATTTGGTTCAGTTTTCTTTCTTTTTTCTTTTCTTTTTTTCTGCACAGATACATACTATAAACAGAATATACCTATACCTGTAAACAGAATACAAGGTGTAGAATGCTCAACGTCATCTTTTATTTAGTGCCTACTGTAAAATGTTTATGTTCTACGTGCAAGAATTTTATGGTCCCATGACAACGGAATGAAAGAGCATGTACTATACTGCACATGAGCAGACAAATAAAATATGAAGCTACTATTTTTTCTGCCAGCTACAGACATGGCATGAAAGCAATTTTCATTTTTGTTAGGAACTAGCTCCAGTTTCACACTCATATTTCAAAACTGGAGTGTTGTAAAAATTCAAAAACGATGCAAAAGCCCCATTTTGTGACTTTTTAAACCCAGAATTCTGGAGTGAAGGCATGCTTAATCAGAGCCAGTGGGTTTCTATACATAGGTGTTTTTCACTCATGAAAAAGGGCAGCATGTTCTATCTTTTGAGTTTTTCATAAAAGAATGACCAAATGGAAATTAATGGGTCTGGGTGAAAAACACAACCAAACGCAGGGGAATCATTTTGTTATGTTTTTTTTTTTCACAAGATCTACCCATTCAAGTGAAAGGAGAGCACTGAAAGAACAGTCTGTTTTCTTTTAATTTTTAATAATGGTTGAAAAGAGATGATTAGAGATGAGCGAACATGCTCGTCCCAGCATGATGCTCGTTCGAGCATTAGGGTATTCGCATATGCTCGCTACTCGGATGAGCATATCGCGATCCTCGAGGAAATGGCAAATTCCTCTTCCTGCATGTTAGCCGCCTTTTTTCAGACAATCAACATGCAGGAGAGTCTTTGGTACCTCCTAGCATCACGTGGGGCCCCTACAAGTCGATAGCAGGGATTGGCTGGCCAGATCAGATGACCTGGGAATATAAGAATCTGGTCCCGCGCTGCTCACGTCATACGCCGTCTGCATGAGATTAGGGATAGAGCTGCTGTCTGTCAGGGAGAGTGTTAGGGCCTGAATTTAGATGTTGGTTAGGCAGGAATCACCCACAAAGAACCCAACAGCCCTTCTAAGGGCTACAAGCACCTTTTTTTTTTTGGTCTCCTCCAGGCTGCTGGCTGGGACTTGTAGTGCAGCTACCGCAATCTTGGCTGCACACTGTACACAGTGACTGGTGGCAGAAGGGACAGCACGTGGTCCACACAGACCCAAAATAAATTGCCCAAAGTACTCATTTTTGCTGCTGCTATACCTTGGCTTGCTGAGATCTGTAGTGCAGTCTAGGGAATACGTTTTTCTGTCATTTCAATACACTACAGTCCAGTGAACAATTATGTAGTGTACTGTACATTAGCGTCAGTCTAGGGAATATGTTTTTCCGTCATTTCTATACACTACAGTCCAGTGAACAATTATGTAGTGTGCTGTACAGTAGCGTCATTCTAGGGAATACGTTTTTCTGTCATTTCTATACACTACAGTCCAGTGAACAATTATGTAGTGTGCTGTACAGTAGGGTCAGTCTAGGGAATACTTTTTTTTATATATCCTACAGTGCAGTGAAAAATTGAGTGGTTTGCGGTGCAATAGCCGCCGTCTAAAGACTACATTTTTCCTCTCAGTCATATATACTACAATACAGGGCGAAATTCTGTTATGTGCTGCACACTAGCCGGAGTGTAGAAAATAGAAAATATAAGTTTTTCCTCTCAGTTATATATTGTACAGTGCAGTGAAAATTTCTGTCGTGTGCTGCACACTAGCCGGAGTGTAGAAAATAGAAAATAGAAAATATACGTTTTTCCTCTCAGTTATATATTATACAGTGCAGTGAAAATTTCTGTCGTGTGCTGCACACTAGCCGGAGAGTAGAAAATATACGTTTTTCCTCTCAGTTCTATATTATACAGTGCAGTGAAAAATTGAATGGTTTGCGGTGCAATAGCCGCTGTCTAAAGACTAAGTTTTTCCTCTCAGTCATATATACTACAGTGCAGTGCGAAATTGTATCGTGTGCTGCACACTAGCCGGAGTGTAGAAAATATAAGTTTTTCCTCTCAGTTATATATTATACAGTGCAGTGAAAAATTCTGTCGTGTGCTGCACACTAGCCGGAGTGTAGAAAATAGAAAATATTATTTTTTCCTCTCAGTTATATATTATACAGTGCAGTGAAAAATTCTGTCGTGTGCTGCACACTAGCCAGAGTGTAGAAAATATAAGTTTTATCTCTCAGTTATATATTATACAGTGCAGTGAAAAATTCTGTGGTGTGCTGCACACTAGCCGGAGTGTAGAAAATATAAGTTTTTCCTCTCAGTTATATATCATACATTGCAGTGAAAAATTGAGTGGTTTGCGGTACAATAGCCGCCGTCTAAAGACTATGTTTTTTCTCTCAGTTATATATCATACAGTGCAGTGAACATACAAAATGTTGAACCCAAGGGCTAAGGGTCGAGGACGAGGGCGTGGACGTGGGCGTTCAAGTAGTGTAGGGGGAAGAGGCCGTGGTCCTGGGCAGGTTGACACAGTACATGTTGATGAGGGAGCAGTGGAACACCGCAGAGTTTCGCTCCCTAGCTTCATCTCGCAACTTACTGGTTCACGTGGTACACCACTATTGAAACCTCAACAGTGCGAACAGGTGATGACGTGGAGAGCGGACAATGCGTCCAGTAATTTATCCACCACCCAATCTTCCATGCAGTCTACCCACGCTAGCCAAGGGAGTAGACCTCTGTCTCCTCCAGCTCAACCTCCTTCCTCCCAGCCTGCCCCCCCCCCCACGGAAAGTATGGATTCAGATCTGGCATACTCACAGGAACTCTTTTCAGGACCCTACCCAGAGACACAAACCACTGCTCAACAGCAACCTGAGCAGTTGCTCTGTCCCGATGCCCAAAATTTAGAACTTTCACAGTCTGTGGGTGATGAGAGTGTGGACTTAGTGCAAGTAGTGCGTGAAGAGGTGTCGGATGATAATGATGAGGAGACACGGTTGTCAGACAGTGACGTTGTTGTCAGGGCAGTAAGTCCGAGGGGGGAGCAGAGTGAGGAATTGGAGGAAGAGCTGGTGGATGATGAGGTGACTGACCCAAGCTGGGTTGGTAATCCAACTCAAGACAGTGCTTCTGAGGGGGACGCAAGTGCAGCACCAGAACAGGTTGGAAGAGGCAGTGGGGTGGCCAGATGGAGAAGCTGGGCCAGAGCAGGTAGATCAGCAACTGTTTCACGAAGTCAAGCTCCCGTGCCGAGGCCTAGATGTTCGCAAGTCTGGAGGTTTTTTAAAGAAAGTGAGGATGACCGACTGACTGTGGTGTGCAACCTGTGCCACACCAGGATCAGCAGGGGAGCCACCACTACCAGCCTAACCACTACCAGCATGCGCAGGCATATGAGTGCTAAACACCCGACTCAGTGGAACCAAGGCCGTTCACCTCCTGCGGGTCACACCACTGCCCCTTCCCCTATGTCACATGCTGGCTCGGCGAGTCAACCCCCCGGCCAGGACCCCGGCACGAGCGCCTCCCACCCTACAACCACCCTTTCACCTCCACGATCCTCCACAACCTCCACCAATGTGTCCCAGCGCAGCGTTCAGCTGTCTTTGCAGCAGACATTTGAGCGCAAGCGCAAATACAATTCCAGCCATCCACATGCACAAGCCGTAAACGTCCACATCTCCAAATTGTTGAGTCTGGAGATACTGCCCTATAGACTGGTAGAGACTGAGTCTTTCCGCAACCTGATGGAGGTGGCTGTCCCTCGGTACTTAGTCCCCAGCCGCCACTATTTTTCCAGATGTGCCGTCCCAGCCCTACACCAGCACGTTTCAGAGAACATCATCCGTGCCCTGACCAACGCGGTTAGTGATAAGGTCCACCTAACCACGGACACGTGGGCAAGTGCTGCCGGGCAGGGACACTATATCTCACTGACGGCACATTGGGTTAACTTGGTGGAGGCTGGGACCGAGTCTGACCCTGGGGCCGCTCATGTACTACCCACACCGAGGATTGCGGGGCCTACCTCGGTCACGGTTTCTCAGATGTACTATGCCTCTTCCTCCAACCCCTCCTCCTCCGAAGTACCATCCGTGGGCACGGCGCCTTCAGTCAGTAGCTCTAGGCGCAGCAGCAGTGCCGTGGGTAAGCTCCAGCAGGCGGTGCTCAAACTGCTGAGCTTAGGTGACAAAAGGCACACCGCCCAAGTGCTGTTACAGGGCATCACGGCGCAGACTGATCTGTGGCTGGCACCGCTGAACCTCAAGCCAGGCATGGTTGTGTGTGACAACAGGCGTAACCTGGTGGCGGCTCTGCAACTCGGCAGACTGACACATGTGCCATGCCTGGCCCACGTGTTCAATTTCATAGTTCAGCGGTTCCTCAAGACATACCCCAATTTGTCAGATTTGCTCACCAAGGTGCGCCGCATCTGTGCGCATTTCCACAAGTCAACCACAGATGCTGCCACTCTCAGGGCAGCGCAGCGGCGCCTACATCTGCCAGATCACCGACTGTTGTGAGACTTGCCCACGAGATGGAATTCCACATTAAACATGTTATCCAGAGTTTACCAGCAGCGCAGGGCGATTGTAGACTGCCAGATGTCAACTTCCACCAAAACTTGTAATCAGGTCAGTCAGCTTCCTCAAGTCTACAATGAGGAGTGGACGTGGATGTCTGATATCTGTCAGGTGTTGAGAAACTTTGAAGAGTCAACACAGATGGTCAGCGGCGATGTCGCCATTATCAGCCTCACCATCCCGCTGCTTTGCCTGTTGAAAAACTCACTGCTCAGCATGAAGTCAGGTGCTTTGCGCTTGTTACAGGAGATGGGGGAAGAAGATACGTCGCTTGATAGCCAGAGTACCAGGTCTGTTTCTCAGCGCGTATTGGAGGAGGGGGATGAGGATGAGGAGGAAGAGGAGGAAAATGTTGGCGAGACAGAAGAGGGTACCAATGATCAGTCCTTCTTAACTCTTGAGCGTGTATGGACTGAAGAAGTTGTAGGAGGAGGAGGAAATGGAGAGTCAGGCCAGTGAGGAGACTCTGGCTCACATGGCAGACTTCATGTTAGGCTGCCTATCCCGTGACCCTCGCGTTAGAAGCATTTTTTCAAACACCGATTACTGGGTGTTCACTCTCCTGGACCCACGGTACAAGCAGAACATTTCCACTCTCATCCCTGTAGAGCAGGGGTGCACAACCTGCGGCCTGGGGGCTACATGCGGCCCTTGATACCATTCTATGCGGCCCCCAACCATCTGGAGGCAGACATGTATGTCTATGTATTGTGGCTGCTCACATGTATTTTTTCATGTATTCTCTCTTTAGATGGGAGTCTTTGATCTGTATCTAGACATTAATGGTGTATACTGTGTCTTCAATATACCATAAATACAGTATTTTAGTTCTTAATACCCCTTTAAATTTTATTTTCGGCCCTCATCATTGATATAGTCTGGCAATGTGGCCCCTAACCAGAAAACGTTGTGCACCTCTGCTGTAGAGGAAAGGAGTATGAGAGTGAATCAATATCAACAGGCCCTGGTGCACAAGCTGAAACAATCCTTCCCAACTGATGCCTCTAGCGGCAGAGGGCGTGGTTCTGTGGGCCAAGTAGCGGGGGAGAGGAGGCGAGCAGGCAGCTTGTCCAGCACTGGCAGTGGAACGCTCTCCAAGGCCTTTGTCAGTTTTATGTCACCCCAGCAAGGCACTGTCACCTGTCCCCTGTCTAGGCAGAGTAGGGGGGAGCTGTACAGAAAGATGGTGAGGGAGTACCTAGCTGACCATACCAACATCCTGCGTGATCACTCTGCTCCATACAACTACTGGGTTTCAAAGCTGGACACGTGGCCTGAACTGGCGCTGTACGCCTTGGAGGTGCTGGCCTGCCCTGCCGCTAGCGTGTTGTCAGAGCGGGTATTCAGTGCAGTTGGTGGCGTCATCACCGATAAGCGTACACGTCTGTCAACTGACAGCGCTGACAGGCTGACGCTTATTAAAATGAACAAAGCCTGGATTTCACCGGGATTCAAATCTCCTCCAGGGGGAAAGCAGCTAAAGAATAAGATTCATTATGTATCCGATTCCTCTCCTCTACTCCTCCTCCTCCTTCTCTTCATTGCCAAACGCTGACCCAAAAGGGAATTTTTTAGAGGGCCAACTGGCACTCTTTTAAGACAATGTTTCCGGAGGGCCACCTACAGGCCCTCTCTCCAAACAATTTTTCCGGAGCGTCAACCACAGACACAAAAAAATTTTTTTTTCGGAGGGTCGACTTCAGACACTCCAAAAAAAAAATTTTTGGGAGGCTCACCTACAGCCATTTGACTGCAATCTCAGTCGGACAAAGGCATTGGTGGTGTCACCTCCATGCTGTGTCAGGCTAAATTTTTGGGTGGTTCACCTGCTACCTCAGTGTAACTTGGTCACTCTGTAGTCACAGCCATACAGGGCCACGATAAATTTTTATGTGCTTCGCCTGCTCCTGCACTGTAACTGGGTCACTCTGTTGTCATAGCCATACAGGGCCACGATACATTTTTATGTGCTTCGCCTGCTTCCGCACTGTTACTCGGTCGCTCTGTAATCACAGCCATACAGGGCCACAATAAATTTTGATGTGCTTCGCCTGCTCCCGCAGTGTAACTCGGTTACTCTGTTGTCACAACCATACAGGGTCACGATAAATTTTTATGTGCTCTGCCTGCTCCTGCACTGTAACTCGGTCACTCTGTAGTCACAGCCATACAGGGTCACGATAAATTTTTATGGTCTGGGTGAGCACAATTGCCTTGAGGGTAACCACCAGGCTGTTGCAGGAGAATTTGGGGTAATGGTGGGATTAGCCAGCATGCTGCCCCTGCTGTTTCCTGTCCATTTCCGTGGTGTTTCCATCATTTTCTGAGGTTTCCAGGTTTTCACCCAGCCTTCCCTAGGCAGAGCCTTGGTCCCCTGCAAAAAATGCTCGAGTCTCCCATTGACTTCAATGGGGTTATTCGAAACGAGCAGCCGAGCATCGGGAAAAATTCGACTCGAATAACGAGCACCCGAGCATTTTAGTGCTCGCTCATCTCTTGAGATGAGAGATTATGCCATTCATTGATCACATGTGAGGTGATATCAGTGATAGCACTATGTGTATTAGGGCTCATGCACATGACCTTTGGTGTTTTTGGAGTCTGTTTTACACCCTGCCCTCTATAAAACTGGCCTATGCTTGTTTGTAAAACTGACAAAAATAGGACGTTATTTTTTTTTTTGTGGGCTGCAGAATGGACATACAGATGCACGCAGCACACAGTACCTTTCCTTTTTGTTCTTATTTGGCTTTTTCTGTTTGTTGTATTTCCTAGTCGTTTTTTATCAGACCTCAGGGAAAACCCCGTTCATCCTTCCTCCGGCGGAACGGGCTGTCTTTTTACTGTTAGTAGTACCAGGGTCCTTTAGGGTGAGATAGGACTCTAGGTATTCCTGCGTATGAACTCACCTATCTTTGGGGTCTGTTCATACTGGTAGTCAGTCAGGGCTTTGGTTAGGGTTTTCATTAGGAGGTGTCCATTGTTCTTCCCTAGTTTTTAGGCTTTATTTCATTTTCCTTTCCCTCCCTATATCGGTTGTGGGGTATGTCTCTCACACCAGAGCGTGACAGTAGTATCAAAGAATCAAGATTAATAGAATTACTTATGTAAAACAACAATGTGAACACCCCAAAATCAGTAGTATCAGATCGCAAATTCACCCCAATAAGAGAACCAAGGATGTATAAAAGAATGTGAACAACCTAAGATCATTAGAATTGGAACACTTTTTAACCTTAATTAGTGCAGCAAGGTGTAATAGAGTGGCGTCTGTATTAGCCAAGTCTTACACTGTTCTATTGGCCGCTGCACTCTCACTATAGTGTGGATTATCTCCCTACACTATCTCAGTGCTGTCCCTGATCTGTTGAAAACTAATATTTTTCAAATAAAGTCTTTACTAATCACTTTCCCTAGCACTTGTCACTTCTGTCCCTATGCTCAGTTCACTGGAAAATGGTGGAGACCAGAAAGGATGAAGCTTTTTATAGGGCTGTGACATCACAGGGGCTGGCTATCTGCTGATTGGTTGGCTGTACAGCATTATGTGTGATCCCTCATTCCCGAGCTTCTTACTTTTACTTTTACTTTCACATGTGCAGCAGCCATTTTTTAAATAAAATCTAATTCGTTACCACAAAATGCCTGAAAATTCGGATTCGTGGGATTCGTGGCGAATCAAATATTTCCTGAAATTCGTATCGAATCCCACTTTGTCAACTTCGATTTTCTCAACACTAGTGAATTTAGAGTCAGATGTTTTCAACTAAAAGGATGACAATCAAATTTGAGGAGGCAACCTATTTTGCTTAAAACAATCTATCAAAGTCTGATCTTTAAACACATTTGTGGAAGAGCATCATGGCATGAACAAATGAGATTTCTGATTACCTCAATAGAAGAGTTGTTCATGCTAATCAGGCTGGAAAAGCTTATAAAACCATCTCTAAACTACACCAATCCACAATCAGACTGTATACAAATGGAGGAAATTCAAGAGCATTATTACCCTCCCCAGGAATGGTCGACCAACAAAGATTATGCCAAGGGCAAAGAGTATAAGAGTATGCAAGTTCACAAAGGAACCCAATAATGACACTGCATGGGGGGAATGCAAGGAGAACATTTCTGCCTTTCTGCAGCTTACAAAAGATCACCTGGACAAGCCAGAAGGCTATTGGAACAATGTTTGTGGACAGATGATGCCAAAATAGAACTTTCTGGATTGAATGAGAAACATTAAATTTGGAGAAAGAAAAGCACTGGATTCCAGCATAAAAAAAACATAGTTCTGATCTGTTTTGCTGCTTCTGGGCCAGGAAGACTTGCCATCACTGATGGCACAATGGATTCCGAATTATACCAGCAAATTCAGGAAAATGTCAGGACATCCCTCTATGAGCTGAATCGCAAGAGAACGAGGATCATGCAGCAAGACAATGACTAAGCATGCAAGTCATTCTACCAAAGAAAGGTTAAAGAAGAATAAAGTTAAAGTTTTGGAATAGCCATGTCAAAGTCCTTAATGTAATAAAAATATCGCAGAAGGACCTGAAGCGAACAGTTCATGGGAGGGTATCCACCAACATAACAGTTGAAGATGTTTTTACTAAGGAATGGGCTAAAAGTCAATGCGCACAACTAATCAACAATGACTGGAAACATTTAGTTGCAATTATTGCTGCACAAAGGGTTCAAGTCAAATACTAAAAGGTGTATATACTGTGTTAAGAGTGTCGGCTTTTACTCGCTAGTTCCAAGTTTCGTTATCCTGGCTGTGCAGACATTCCTTCTGCTCTCCCCTCCATGCAGGCTACGGGCTGCTTGCTGGCAAGGCCTTTCTGTGGAAGGGTACCTGATCAACAGTTTTCTAGCCTGTTAGTATTTGCTAAGGTGTACTATATGTGTTCTCTGCCCTTGTATTGACTCTCTGCCTACTTCCTAGATTGTGACCCTCCACTGACTAACCTGATCTGTGCCAGACCTCTTCTATATTGACCCTTCATTGCGCACCCTGACCTCAGACTCTTTATCGTACTTCATGTATTTGGCCTTTCCTTACCATCCTTCCTTTTTTTCACACTTATCAATAGAAATGACTCTGCAATGTGGAGCAGTATAGAACACATTGTATAATTTGTGTAACAACCACACGGATCCACAAACAAATACGGATGGGTCATTGGGTAGCACACAGATGACAAATAAACTCATCTGCAAAGTGCTTTAGGGTAACTTCATGTTACTTTTGGTGCATTTTCTAAATACATGCAAATTTTGATTTAGAAACACACATATTATGGTGCTACTTTTTACTAGATGCTTTTGAAATAACTGGGTTTTATTACATAATTAAGAAAACACTATGATTAGAGTTGAGCGAATCCTAAAAGATTCGGGGGTTTGGAATTCGGCCTGAATCCCACCACGGGATTCGTGGGTTCGGGCCGAATCACGAATCCCATTAAAGTCTATGGGAGACCCGAATATTTTTGCAGGGGCCAAAGGTTCTGCACAGTAAAGTTTGCCCCAACATGTGAAAACCTCAGAAAATGATGGAAACACCTTGGAAATGGATAGGAAACACCAGGGGCAGCATGTAGGGATGCCTCTGAGGCTCACTAATTGCACCATTTTTTCTAAATCTGGCCAATAGTCTGGTGATGACCCCAAGGCAATTTTCAGGGAGACGGTAATGGTGACCCACTTAAAAATGCTGCCTGACAACCTGGCGGTGAACCCCTGATTGTCTGTCTTTCAATAAGATTGCAGTGTAAAGCATGGCGATGAGCCTCAGTATGACTTTTTAGATGGAGATTGCATGTGGTCACGTACTCCCTGGAACCCCGTAGTCACCCCTTCTCTGATGTGCTACCCAAGAACATTCTCTGCCTCAGTTCGCGAGACCTTTTGCAGTCTCAGTGTGCTGACAGTGGGGATTTACCAGTGTTGTCTGAGGAGGTGGTGGACAATGGCGAGACACAGGTGTCGGGGGGTGAGGTAGTTGTATGGGAAGCAAGTTACAGTGGGGACTCCTTGGGGGGACTTTCTCATGATGGGACAGATTCAACTTGGGTGGATCAGGCATAGGAACAGATCAATTTTTTTTTTTTGTGTTTATTAAACTTTTATTTAGCACAAATAACCACAGAGATATGTATTTGTTCCCTTCGCTGCGTAGTCTGGCGTTGGGGTTCGTCACTTTGATGGCGAGCTGTGCCGCTCTCTCCACAATGGTCTTTCGGTTCTTTGAGGAGACGTTGTGGGCGATTTCTGCACAGAAGGACTTGCTGCTCATCAACAGAACCTCGAGCTCCTTGACATTGTGGACCAGGAATTTGCGGAACCCTGTGGGCAGCATGTGTTTGGTCTTCTTGTTGCTACCGTACCCAATGTTGGGCATCAGGACAGTGGCGTAACTACAACTAGCTGGGCCCCACAGCAAATCTTTGAACGGGGCCCCCACAGCAACTTCTTCACAACCCCCAACTTACATGCAACCCTCATTCTTGTGCCTAGTCAAGGTTGCGCTCTCTCAGACAAGGACTGGCAGCTGCTCAGTCTGTTTCCTAGAGTGTCAGTGTATATAACGTTATTGTATAATACTGTTTAGGGGCCCCTGACAGTAAAATGTTTTAGTCTTCCTCCTGAAGGGGCCCCTTGTGGGTCTGGGCTCCAAAGCAGCCGCTTCCCCTGCTTCCCCTATAGTTACGCCCCTGCATCAGGATCTGCCCTTTGAACCTCCTGCGGGCTCTGTTGTCAATACCTCTGGGTTTACGCCAGTTACGCTTAATCTTTACAAAACAGTCTGATTGGTGGGGGATGAACTTCTTCGTCCGCTTCTTGACGATTCTGGGCTTAATGAGGGGCCGGAGAGCCGCCATGAAACCGGTTTGGAGCGTCCGCCTTCTCCGCACACAGCCCGAGGAAGAGAGTGGAACAGATCAATTTTAAGTGTGAGGCAACATCAGCACCACAACCGCTTGGGAGAGGCAGTGGGCATTGTGTTTAGAAAGGCTGATGGGCTTCCGTCAGCACTGTGTGTATAGAACCCCATGGCCTTTCCTAAAAAATTTGGTTACAAAGCCGCATGACTCCTGAAATATTGTTATTAGAAAGACGGATGACTTTACTGAAAATTTGTTATTAGAAAGACGGATGACTTCCCAGAAAAATTGTTATTATAAAGACGGATGACTTTACTGAAAATTTGTTATTAGAAAGACGGATGACTTCCCAGAAAAATTGTTATTAGAAAGACGTATGACTTCCCAGAAAAATTGTTATTAGAAAGACGGATGACTTTACTGAAAAATTGCTAGTAGAAAGACGGATGACTTTCCTGAAAAATTGTTGCATATGCAACTCAGATGAAGAGGAGGAGGAAAGCGAGCAATTTAGGAGGTAGCCTGAGGTGGGCATGAGAACTGGGGGGATATCCATGACCTGTTCATTTTGATGAACGTGAGGATGTCAGCGTTGTCGGTGGACAGGCGCGTCCGTTTGTCCGTAATGATACCCCCGGCGGCACTAAAAACCCTTTCAGACAGTACACTTGCAGCTGGGCAGGCAAGCACCTCAAGAGCGTACTGCGCAAGTTCTGGCCACCTGTCCAGCTTGGCAAGCCAGTAATTATATGGCGTGGAGTTATCGGTCAGGACGTTGGTCTGGTCCGTGACATACTCCCTCACCATCTTGCGGTACTGTTCCGCCCTGCTCTGCCTGCCCTGTGGCTGTGTCGCAGTGTCTTGCTGGGGTTTAAGAAACTTGGCAAAAGCATGGAATAGTGTACCCCTGCCCTTGGCGCCTACACTGACTTTCCCCCTCCTCTCCTCTCCAACTTCGGCCACTGCAGTCCGCCCCCTGTTGCTCGACTGGTCTGGAAAGGCCTGTAGCAGTTTCTGAACCAGGGCCTTGTGGTAGAAAGTGACTCGGGTGCTCCTTTCCTCCACGGGTATTAGTTGGGCAAAGTTGTCCTTGTAGCGTGGGTCAAGGAGGGTGTACACCCAATAGTCATTGGTGGACAGTATCCTCTTGACCCGGGGATCACCACAAAAACAGCCAAGCATAAATTGTGCCATGTGCCCTACTGTGCCAACACGCAAGCCTTCAGCCTCCTCACTTAGCGGATCTCCTCCATCTCCTCCTCCCCCCCTTCCTCCGACCCCAATTCATCTTCCTCAGCCCATACCCGCTCAACAGGTAACATGGAATCACCCCCTGATGCATGGTGCCCAAGAGTTTCTTCCTCCTCCTCAGCCGCCTCCTCCTCCTCAGTTCCGCGCTGCGAAACTGACAACAGGGTGCTCTCAATGTCACTGTCTTCCCCCACCTCCTGTGACACTGCTGAATCCTCAGATCTTAGGTTCCGCAAGTAGTTCTGGATGAGGCACAACAGAGGGATGGTGACACTGATGATGTTTGCATCACCACTAACCATCTCTGTTGCCTCCTCAAAGGGACCTAAGACCTGGCAGATGCCAGCCATCCACGTCCGCTCCTCAGCATAGACATGAGGAAGCTGACTGGCCTGACTACCACCTTGGGGGATCAGCTGGCAGTCTACAACTGCCCTGCGTTGTTGGTACACCCTGGCTAGCATGTGTAACGTTGAATTCCAACGTGTGGGAACGTCACACAGCAGCCGGTGAACAGGGAGTTGTAGCCGCCCTTGCACAGTCCTGAGGGTCGCGGCATCGGTGGTGGACTTGCGAAAATGGGTGCATATGCGCCGCACCTTGGTGAGCAACTCACTCAACTGGGGGTATTTATTATATTTATTGTATTTATGATATTATTATAAAATTTATTATACGCACTTTGCGCAACTGAAACGCAAAACCACAGATCAATACGGTAACTATACGCTGTTCGGTATATGGCACCCTGATGAGATGTATTCCGTATTCACAGCACCGTCTATGACAGCTGAGCTCACTCAGATTAAATGCACTATATAGTTAAATATGCTGGTGCAATTCTTTTCAGACCTATCCCCCCAAAAAAAATATGCGCACTTTGCGCAACTTAAACGCAAAACCACAGAGCAATACGGTATCTATACGCTGTTAGGTATATGGCACCCTGATGAGATGTACCGTCTATGACAGCTGAGCTCACTCAGAATAAACGTACTATATAGAAAGATATTTTGCTGTAATTCTTTTCAGACCTATCCTATCATGCACAGGAATATATCTGTTTAAGATATGTATAGTTTGTGCCTGTGTACCAGCTCTGCACACAAAGGCTGACAGCATACACTATAGTTTCCTTCAGAGAATCAATTGCTTTTTAACAAACTGTTGTGGCTTTCTTTTCCTACACAGAATACAGGCTGATAGTATCTACTGTTTTTCAGAGTAAAGATTTTTTTGCTTCCTAACTGCTAAGTTCTAACTGCCTGCTGCACACACTACATGAGCTAACTCTCCTATGTCTTGTCTGGTCCCCTTCCCAATGCAGAATGAGGCTGAGGCTGCAGATCCTAGACTCCCTACCATAGGTCAATTTCGGTCACATGTCACTGCCAGCCAATCAGTGCTGGAGAGACATAGGGGCTGTTACATCACAGCAGGCGTTCCCACAGGCTTACCTTTGCTGCTGATTGGCTGAAAAAAACGGGCATTTCACGTGGGCAGTGACGCACGGATAGTCACGAGTCCGCGCTGCCTCGTGATGCCGAGCCGAAGCGGGCAATATTCGAGCGAATCCCGAATCTTGCCGCTTCGGCTCGCTCATCACTAACTATGATGTTCTGTGTCAGTATAAAGGCTATGACTAGTAGTGGATGTGCACGTATGAAGATGTTGGGGAGCACTCTCCTCCAAAGTAATTAGCAGGAGCAGTCTAAGTGATGAGACATGTGAGATATGGCCACTAGGCACTGTCTTCCCCTTTGTGTGATACAAGGAGCAGGTGCAGTCCTAATAAAAAGGCTGCATGTCACCAGCTTTGTGAGTGTGCAAGTGAGCAGCCACAGTGACTAGAGCTGCCCACTGTGACCAAAAACAGTCTATGGCTGCTACAGCAGGGGTATGGTGCCTGATCCTGCCATAAGAAGCACATAGAGGACTATTCTATTACACATAAATGGCACATGTAGTTAATGTGACCTCTGGGACCCAATTGAGAAGGCGTGAATTGCAATCACAATGGCTGGGGTGACTAGAAACAAGACAGCTAAAAATGCAACCACTGCAGTGACCCACGTGGCAGATGAGAGTCATGTTCCTTAAAGAGGCAGGGAGGGAGAAGGATTAGTGCCACCAGTCCAAAGTAGAGCCAACACCCTGGTCTGTTTGTCAGCCACTGGGAAAACTTGACTTGGAACGGCAGATCAGGTATGCTACCTGCCAATACCCTGGAGGTAGAGTATGATAGCTGCAGATGAGGTGGGACTCTGACTCTGGACATATCAGGCCTATTGGCCTAATGTCTCCCCTATGGCATGGAGGTATTGCTTAGGACATTTATATAAACAGTATGGGCTGTAAATATGTCCTGTAAATAGATAAAAGTGAGTGACTCTTAGGGCTCATGCATATGGCCATAGCCATTTTTGCGCCGGGGTGCTAGCTCTCAGGGTGCTGCTGGATGTAATGAGAACTTCCATTAATACAGATGAAAGCACTCATTAACAGAGCGCTTGGAACTGCTGTCCTTACACTTGTTCAGCTCCTGGCGTTCTTTCCCGCCTCTAGGCTGTCTGTTCCCTGCTTCACCATTCAGCTCTGCGGGAACAGATCACGCTGCCGGCCTGTATAGGAGGAGCCTGCAGGCCCAGGAATCTGCCTGTGCACTTCTCCCACCCAGCCTTTGCCCTGTGCGATTCATATCAGGGGGACTGCCTGGGTAAAAACAGGGATATGTCCGGGTTCAGCTCTGAACCCAGACAACCCCTTTACAGCACAAAAAATCTTCAAGTTTTCTAAAATACATAATAAATACCAATTAATAAGGGTCATGTGGTTGCAGGCAATTATTAAACGGCTGCATGATTTTACTAGAAAACGGTCTCCTTGCAAAACAGAATGGCCTAATGCTACACAATATAAGAAGTTAAGAAATCTATTTAACAATCAATTTAAAAACTGCAAAGTCTGCATGCTAACACATTGTTCTGTGAGTAATGACCCTGCAATGTGTAAAGACTAGAGATGAGCTAGCATACTCGTCCGAGCTTGGTGCTCGTTCGAGTATTAGGGTACTTGTAAGTGCTCGCTGCTCGGACGAGTATCTCGCCATGCTCGAGGAAATGGCAACTTCCGCATCGTGCTTTTTTGGTGCCTATAAACTCAGCCAATCACAAGCCAGGAGACTCTGCGGTACACCCAGCATCACGTGGGGCCCTTACATGTCGATAGCAGGGGTTGGCTGGCCTGATCAGGTGACCCTGGAATATACTAGTGACTGGCCGCGGTGCTCGGCTCAGATGCTGTCTGGATGTCGTTAGGGATAGAGCTGCTGCGTTTCAGGGAGAGTGTTAGGGCCTGCATTTAGTTCTCTGTTAGGCAGGAATCACCCACAAAGAACCCAACAGCCCTTCTAAGGGCTACAAGACATTTTTTTTTTGTCTCCTGGCTTGGCTGGCTGGCTGGCACTAGTAGTGCAGCTATCGCCATATATAACCCCCTTTTTTTTTAATGTTATATCTCAGTGATACAAATCCATTTCACACAGCAGTGTGGAACCATTCTGTGTGTCACAGTTCAGCTGTCCACTCACTCCAATCCGTATTTTCTGTCCAGGTGACACTTTCTGTACGTCACTTAATACAACCAAGTCTTTTTCTGCCTGTCACGTATATAGCTTGATCCCAAAAATCTCTGTGCGACATTTTACAGGGTCGCAGTCTAAATAGCCACCGTCAGTAGGGTGTCAGTTAGCTCTACGATAGTTTCTGCACGTCACGTTCCAAAAAAAACAAAACTCCAAAAAAAATATATTAAAAAATATATATAAAAAAATATTTTTTTTTGTTATTTTAGCTCAGTGATACAAACCATTTCACACAGCAGTGTGGAACCATTCTGTGTGTCACAGTTCAGCTGTCCACTCACTCCAATCCGTATTTTCTGTCCAAGTGACACTTTCTGTACGTCACGTAATCCAACCAGGTCTTTTGCTCTCACGTATATAGCTTGATCCCAAAAATCTCTGTGCGACATTTCTCTGGGTCGCAGTCAAAATAGCCACCATTAACAGGGTGTGAGTTAGGTCTACGATAGTTTCTGCACGTCACGTTCCCAAAAAAACAAAACTACAAAAAAATATATTAAAAAAAATATATAAAAAAAAATAGTTTTTTTGTTGTTTTATCTCAGTGATACATATGCATTTCACACAGCAGTGTGGAACCATTCTGTGTGTCACAGTTCAGCTGTCTACTCACTCCAATCCGTATTTTCTGTCCAGGTGACACTTTCTGTACGTCACTTAATACAACCAAGTCTTTTGCTGCCTGTCACGTATATAGCTTGATCCCAAAAATCTCTGTGCGACATTTGTCTGGGTCGCAGTCTAAATAGCCACCGTCAGTAGGGTGTCAGTTAGCTCTACGATAGTTTCTACACGTCACGTTCCAAAAAAAACAAAACTACAAAAAAAATATATTAAAAAAAATATATTAAAATAATAGTTTTTTGTTGTTTTAGCTCAGTGATACAAATCTATTTCACACAGCAGTGTGGAACCATTCTGTGTGTCACAGTTCAGTACACTCACTAAAATCCGTATTTTCTGTCCAGGTGACACTTTCTTTACGTCACTTAATTAAACCAGACTGAACAAGTTTGTGGGTTTCAGTACACCCGGCCCATTTATTTTTTATTTTTTATATAATACACTTATATCCAGAAAATGTTGAACTCCAGGGCTAAAGGTCGAGGACGAGGGCGTGGGCGTGGGCATTCAATTACTGCAGGGGGCAGAGGCCGTGGTCCTGCGCAGGGTGAGACAGTACCTGCTGATGAGGGAGCAGGGGAACGCCGCAGAGCTACACTCCCTAGCTTCATGTCTCAACTTACAGGGACACGTGGTAGAGGACTGTTGAAACCACAACAGTCGGGGAACAGCTGATGTCGTGGATTGCGGACAATGCTTCATGTAATTTGTCCACCAGTCAGTCTTCCACGCAGTACACCCACGTTACCCAAGGGAGCACTCCTCTGGCTCCTCCACCTCAACCTCCTTCCCCCCAGTCTGCCCCCTCCCAGGAAAATTTGGAATGCGATCCGGCATACTCTCAGGAACTGTTTTCTGGACCCTTCCCAGAGTCACAAACCACTTCTCAGGTTGCTGCTGACCTCGTTCCCGATGCCCAAGTTTTCCAACTGTCGCAGTCTGTGGGTGATGATGATGATGACAATGTTGAGTTAGTGGAAGAAGTTTGTAAAGAGGTGTCGGACGATGAGGAGACACGGTTGTCAGACAGTGGTGAAGTTGTTGTCAGGGCAGGAAGTCCCAGGGGGAGCAGACTGAGGAATCGGAGGATGACGAGGTGACTGACCCAAGCTGGGTTGATATGCCGAGTGAAGACAGTGCTTCTGAGGCGGAGGCGAGTGCTGCACCAGAACAGGATGTAAGAGGCAGTGGTGTGGCCAGAGGGAGAAGCAGGGCCAGAGCTGGTGCATCAGCAGCAACTGTTTCACGTAGTGAAGCTCCCGTGGCGAGGCCTAGATGTTCGCAAGTCTGGAGGTTCTTTAAAGAAAGTGAGGATGACCGACGGACTGTGGTGTGCAACCTGTGCCACACCAGGATCAGCAGGGGTGCCACCACTACTAGCCTAACCACCACCAGCATGCGCAGGCATATGAGTGCTAAACACCCCACTCAATGGAACCAAGGCCGTTCACCACCTCCTGCGGGTCACACCACTGCTCCTTCCCCTGTGCCACTCGCTGCCTCTGCTAGTCAACCCCCTGCGTCACTCGCTGCCTCTGCTAGTCCCACCGGAAAACCACACCTTCGCCTCCACGATCCTCCACAGTGTCCACCAATGTGTCCCAGCGCAGCGTTCAGCTGTCTTTACAGTAGACGCTGGAGCGCAAGAGGAAATACAGTTCCACCCACTCTTTTACCACAATTTTTCAGGAGGGCCCCCTACAGGCCCTCTCTTCAAACAATTTTTCCGGAGGTCCACCTACAGGCCCTCTCTCCAAACAATTTTTCCGGAGGTCCACCTACAGGCCCTCTCTCCAGTTCCAGTTTCCAGTTTTATTTGCGCAAACTGCGTAAATTTTTTGGGGGGATAGGTGTGAAAAATAATATTACCTGCGTATCTATATTGCCCAACTTCGGGTACGGTAGCAACAAGAAGACCAAACACATGCTGCCCACAGGGTTCCGCAAATTCCTGGTCCACAATGTCAAGGAGCTCGAGGTTCTGTTGATGAGCAACAAGTCCTTCTGTGCAGAAATCGCCCACAACGTCTCCTCAAAGAACCTAAAGACCATTGTGGAAAGAGCGGCACAGCTCGCCATCAAAGTGACGAACCCCAACGCCAGACTGCGCAGCGAAGAGAACGAATAAATATCTCTGTAGTTATTTGTGCTAAATAAAAGTTAAATAAACACAAAAAAAAAAATTGATCTGTTCCTGTGCCTGATCCACCCAAGTTGAATCTGTCCCATCATGAGAAAGTCCCCCCAAGGAGTCCCCACTGTAACTTGCTTCCCATACAACTACCTCACCCCCCGACACCTGTGTCTCGCCATTGTCCACCACCTCCTCAGACAACACTGGTAAATCCCCACTGTCAGCACAAGGAGACTGCAAAAGGTCTTGCGAATTGGGGCAGAGAATGTTCCGGGGTAGCACATCAGAGAAGAGGTGACTACGGAGTTCCAGGGAGTACGTGACCACATGCAATCTCCATCCAAAAAGTCATACTGAGGCTCACCACCATGCTTTACACTGCAATCCTATTACTGAGGCTCACCACCATGCTTTACACTGCAATCTTATTGAAAGACAGACAATCAGGGGTTAACCACCAGGTTGTCAGGCAGCATTTTTAAGTGGGTCACCATTACCGTGTCCCTGAAAATTGCCTTGGGGTCATCGCCAGACTATTTTTATGAAAGGCCATGGGGTTCTATACACACAGTGCTGACGGAAGCCCAGCAGCCTTTCTAAACACAATTGAATCTGTCCCATCATGAGAAAGTCCCCCCAAGGAGTCCACAATGTAACTTGCTTCACTTTCAACTACCTCACCCGCCGACACCTGTGTCTCGCCATTGTCCACCACCTCCTCAGACAACACTGGTAAATCCCCACTGTCAGCACACTGAGACTGCAAAAGATCTTGCGAATTGGGGCAGAGAATGTTCTGGGGTAGCACATCAGAGAAGGGGTGACTATCGGGTCCCAGGGTGTACGTGACCACATGCAATCTCCATCTAAAAAGTCATGCCACACTTGATCGAGCTCATAATTGACAATTGTACCGGTTGATGCTAAATTTTTAAGTTGGGGTCCTGCGTCGTCATTCTAACTACATCCGGCTGTTGTCACCACCACACACGCTAGCCCAGGGGGCACTCCTCTGGCTCTTCCAGCTCAACCTCCTTCCCCCCAGCCTGCCCCCCCACCTACAGGCCCTCTCTCCAAACAATTTACGTCTTTGTCCTATCTTTCTCTCTCACCAAACTATTTTTCCGGATAGCTGCCATATACGGTATTAAACTGAGTAGTATACATAGAACACATACCACACTTGATCTATACTGAACGTCACTTTTAAAAATACGTCATTTTCCTCTCTTTCTCTCATTTGTCTGGGTTGCAATTAAGCAGACCAAGTCTGCCTAATCTAATAGTTTCCGTGTAATTGCTCCATACTGCACGTCTTTTTCCTCTCTTTCTCTCTCTCCAAACTATTTTTCCGGATAGGTGCCGTATACGGTATTAAACTCAGAAGAATACATACCGTACTGGTTGATGCTACAGTTTTTCCAAATCCATCCGGCTGTTGTCACCACCACACACGCTAGCCCAGGGGGCACTCCTCTGGCTCTTCCAGCTCAACCTCCTCCCCCCCAGCCTGCCCCCACCTACAGGCCCTTTCTCCAAACAATTTACCCAGATAGGGGACGTATTAGATATTTTACTGATTTTTGTTTGTTCCTCTTTTAATTGGCTCCTGACCTGTGATAGGCAGAGAATGGACACGTCCCCTTAGCTGCAGTAGAAAAGACACTCCCCTGGCCAGAGCAAGCTCTTTTTCCTTTTCCGTGTTCGAAAAATCCATGAAATATATGGTCCCAAGATAGGGGACATATACGATTTTAAACTGAGAAGAATCGATACCACACATGCCCCACTAGGAGAATTTGGGGTAATGGTGGGATTAGGCAGCCTCAGAGGCATCCATGCATGCTGCCCCTGCTGTTTCCTGTCCATTTCCGTGGTGTTTCCATCATTTTCTGAGGTTTCCAGGTTTTCACCCAGCCTTCCCTAGGCAGAGCCTTGGTCCCCTGCAAAAATGCTCGAGTCTCCCATTGACTTCAATGGGGTTCATTATTCGAAACGAGCACCCGAGCATCAGGAAAAGTTTGACTCGAATAACAAGCACCCGAGCATTTTAGTGCTCGCTCATCTCTAGTAAAGACCCTGCAACCCCCTTCAAGTTGCTCATCAGAATGCAGAAGAACCCCTTTGACGTTACAGTTGCAGTTCACAGGAGTGCACTAGTTTACTTGCAACCAACTGTGTCTCTTTGGACATTAGCTGTAGCTAATTATAAAGTAGGAAAATCTCACTACAAAAATCCTGCATGTAGCTCTAGGTTTAGCCTTAGAGTGAAACGAAGCAAGTCATCCAAGTGTTTACAACAGAGCAAATGTGCATATTATATTTAAATTGAAAGAGCTCTGCTGGATTTCTGGGATACAACTTTAAGTTAAGGTGTTTTACACTTTTATGAGAGGGCTGCAGGAGAAGCTATGAAATGGGAATTCAATTTGTTACTGTTTAATAAATAATAGCAATACTGTACATGATGAAAAATTAAATCAGCTGCAGAAGTAACATAAGAAGTTAATGAATGCAATGATTTCTACAAGTGCTGACAGATTCTTAATATCAAAATACAAAGAAATAGTGAGATTTCTGGAGCTGGAAATACACACATATTCAAAGTTGCAACTGGTCCTTTATCTGGAGATAAGATCAACAGCTGCAGTGCCTGAGGAAAAATACATGTAAGGGCTCTTTCACACCACCGTTAGGGATTCCGTTCTAGCTTTAAAAATAACAGAATCCATAGGATTCCATAAGTCGACAGGACTTTGTTTTCCGTTATGCTTTCCCATAGGCTTCTATTATGACGGATCAAAACGGAATGCCTCTTAAAGGTGTCTGTTTTGATTTCCGTCTTATGGATTCCGTCATTTTCCGTTATAATGATGTTATAACGGAAAGCTAGAACGAAATCCCTAACGGTGGTGTGAAAGAGCCCTAAGAGACATAAAAACAGCTCTGTATACACAACATTAAAGTGTACCTCTGGTTTTAGGTATTCCTAATTGATATGTTGCCTATTAATTCTCCCTATGGTCTGCATGTATTTGATTAACACCTGACTGGTGTCTGAGGCATACCCCTGCACCTAGCTGTCAATAGTCATCATTATTATCTCTCTGCTTGTCTATTTTCCCAGCCACTTCTTCTATTGGTTGGTACTTAGTTTGTGTTATGTCATCATTATTGTTGATCGAGCACCCGAGCACAATGAAAGTCAATGGGAGAACCCGAGCACTAAACCAGGCACCCCCTGCTCTGAAGAGGGGAGGGTGTCTGGTTCATAGGGAAAGGTCAGAATGGTTTGGGAACAGCATGGGGAGGATGTCTGGATGCATCTTGGACTCCAAAGTCGCTGCTGGGAACGATGTTGTCCGAGTATTACAACACTTTTACGGAATGACAAGAAATACCCCCCAAAACCGAAGATAACATAGATTTTAGAGGAAATATTGTTAGGAAAAATATATTCACTTGTACATAAAGCGCAACTGCTGCCAAAAATTACAAGGAAGAGGCACTCTGATACAACCGGTATATCACATAAAGGAGGGCCTCATTCACATTGTGGTACAATTGGTCATGTTGTGGGACTCCTACACTCATAAAGCCTATGCATAAAGTGAAGGGGCTGCCAAAAATTACAAGGAACAAGCACTCCAATACACCCTTTATTACACATAAATGAGTGCATCAGACACACCCTTGAAATTAATGACCTGCTGCTGACACTCAAAAACATTAGAGGTGAGGGTCAGCTGCTGAGCTGACCCTCTAAAACATTATGGGTGACGTTCTGCTGCTGAACTGACTGTCTAAAAAATTATGGGTGAGGTGCTGCTGCTGAGCTGACCATCTAAAAAATTATAGGCGACGTTCTGCTGATGAGCTGACCGTCTAAAAAATTATGGTTGTGGTGCTGCTGCTGAGCTGACCGTCTAAAAAATTATAGTTGAGGTCCTGCTGCTTAGCTGACCGTCTAAAAAATTATGGGTGAGGTCCTGCTGCTTAGCTGACCATCTAAAAAATTATAGGTGACGTTCTGCTGATGAGTTGACCGTCTAAAAAATTATGGTTGTGGTGCTGCTGCTGAGCTGACCGTCTAAAAAATTATGGTTGAGGTCCTGCTGCTGAGCTGACCGTCTAAAAAATTATGGTTGAGGTCCTGCTGCTGAGCTGACCGTCAAAAACATTATGGGTGACGTGCTGCTGCTGAGCTGAAGTCTAAAAAATGATGGGTGAGGTCCTGCTGGTTACCGTCTTAAAAATTAGTGGTGAGGGCCTGCTGGTGACCGTCTTAATAATTAGTGTTGAGGGCCTGCTGGTGAACGTCGAGGGCAGCCTAATAAGCAGTTTCATATGATGGAGGATGAGGAGGAAGAGGACGAGAAGAGGAAGGGGTACATGGGAATACAGTGTATTCAATACACCCTAAAAGCCACATTTAAAGTTCCTTCATGTTAAACCACTTTCCTCTGGTGGAGTAGAAAAGTCAGGGGCAATCCAGGCCTTGTTCATTTTGATAAGCGTCAACCTGTCAGCATTTTCAGTTGACAGGCAGATGCGTTTATCAGTTATTATGCCCCCAGCGGCACTAAATACCCACTCCGACAAAACGCTGGCAGCAGAGCAGGCCAGCACCTCCAAGGCGTAGAGAGTTCGTGCCACGTGTCCAGCTTAGACACCCAATAATTATAAGGCACAGGGGGATTTTTGAGGAGTCAGCTAGGTACTCCTTCACCATCTTCCAAAACTTTTCCCTCCTTGTGACACTAGACCGCTCATCAGGGTGAGGGTGCTGGCGGGGTGTCATTAAACTGTCCCAGGCCTTGGAGAGTGTCGCCCTGCCTGTGTTGGAACTGCTGTGTGTTCTCCTCGGGTGCCCAAGGAACTACATACTTTGCCGCCAGCATTGTCAGCTGGAAATTTTTGGAGCAATTTTTCAACAAGGGCCTTCTGGTATTGCACCATTTTGCTAGTCCTCTCCATCAGAGGAATAAGAGATGAGAAGTTCTCTTTGTAGCGGGGGTCGAGAAGGGTGAACAACCAGTAGTCGGTATTGGCTAAAATGCGTATAACGCGAGGGTCACGGGAAAGGCAGCATAGCATGAAGTCAGCCATGTGTGCCAGAGTCCCAACAGACAAGGCTTTGCTCTCCTCACCAGGAGGATGACTCTCAATCTCCTCGTCCTCTTCCTCCTCTTCGCCCCATCCACGCCAAAGAGATGGAGTAAACCTGCTATGGGCACTACCCCCTGTAGCGGTGGCAACCGTCTCCTCCTCCTCCAATTCGCGCTGAGAAGACGAACCGAGGGTGGTCTGGCTATCACCCTGTGTAGGGTCTTCCCCCGTTTATACCTCTTCCACATGCAGAGTGACCAGTGAGCTTTTTAGTAGACACAGAAGAGGGATGGTTACGCTGATAATTGCATTATCGCCGCTCACCATCTGTGTAGATTCATCAAAGTTGCGTAAAACCTCACAGAGACATCATTGCCCACTCATCGCTTGTGAAGAGTTGAAGCTGACTGGAAAGGCGCCGACCGTGTTGCAGCTGGTATTCCACTACTGCCCTCTGCTGCTCACAAAGCCTGCCCAACATGTGGAAGGTGGAGTTCCAGCGCGTCCTCAGGTCGCACAGCAGTCGGTTAGCTGGCAAGCTCAAGCGCTGCTGCAGCGTTGCCAGACCAGCTGAAGTTGTAGGTGACTTTCGGAAATGGGCACACAGGTGGTGCACCTTCACCAGTAGCTCAGGAAAATATGTGTAGGTTTTCAGAAAACAATGAACCACTAAGTTTAAGACATGGACCAGACATGGTATGTGTGTGAGGTTGCCCAGCTCCAAAGCCGCCACCAAGTTGCGGCCGTTATCAGACATGACCATGCCAGGCTGTAGGTTGACTGGCGAAAGCCACAGCTCAGCCTGGTCCCTTATGCCCTGCCACAGCTCTGCAGCGGTGTGCTGTTTGTCACCTAAGCAAATAAGTTTCAGCACGGCCTGTTGCCCCTTCCCGACTGCTGTACTACACTGCTTCCAGCTACTGACTGAAGTCTGACTGGTGCTGCAAGATGCAAATTCTGCAGTGGCAGTGGAGCAGGAGGTGGAGGAAGAGAAAGAGGGGTTGCAGCCGCTACTGTAGCTGGTGGCGGAAATCCGGATGGAAGTAGGGCCCGCAATCCTTGGTGTCGGTAGCACCTGTGCCATCCCAGGGTATGACTCGCTCCCAGCCTCCACAACGTTCACCCAGTGTGCCGTCAGGGAAATGTAGTGTCCCTGGCCAGAAGCATT
>ONZH01026657.1:0-17917 GCA_900303285.1 Rhinella marina
TGTAACACTTTGCCTAGCCCCTGCAAACGTCTCTCCCTGCACTTAGTTCACTGTACTGTCTCTAAACACCCCAATGGAAGCCTGTTCTGCTTCAATACATCAATCCCTATCCTTTCCCTACACTTCTATTCAGCAATTTGCACTTTTCAGGAGGTTTTCTATCAGTTGCTCTAGCGCCTGTAAATGTCTGTCCCTGCACTGAGTTCACTGTAGAATGACAGAATCTAAAATGGCTGACACTATTTATAGGGCTGTGACATTACAGGGCTGGCTGGCTGCTGATTGGTTGCATGCATGGCATTGTGGGTGATCCCTACCTTCCTCATGTTCCTTTCTCCATGTCCAAACACATGCAGCCGCCATTTTAGTGAAAGAAAAAAAAACGATTTGTCACCATGAATCGTCAGAAAATTCTAAATTGGTGCGAAACAAATAATTCCTGAAATTCGGATCGAATTCCACTTCGTCCGATTCGATTCGCTCATCTCTAATGACAACCTGTTGGCTATGGGCAATGTAGGTGTTTGCATTGTATAGTCAACTAGCTGAAGGACCCAGTTTTGCAGGGGAATATTTCATCTATTTCATTTAATATTTGTGTGTTTGTCGTTAAAATATATCGAAAGTATCCACTATAACAGTGACATCTATAGTACCTCATCCCCTTAACAGTGATATCCACAGCCCCTTAACACTGACCCCTCCCCCACAGTGCCTCGTTCCCTTAAAATGGGACCTCAACAGCAGCCCACCCATTTAACTTTGACATTCACAGCAGCCTGCCCCTTTAACAGTGGGTAAGTAAGGCCTCTTTCACACGAGTGTCGCGGATTAGGTCCGGATGCGTTCTGGAAAATCCGCACACATCCGCACCAATCTGCATGCAATCGCAGTCAGTTTTTACTTCGATTGCGTACATTCGTTCAGTTTTTTCCGCGCGGGTGCGAAGCGTTTTAATGCGTTTTCACGCGCGTGAAAGAAAACTGAATGTTTACAAACAACATCTCTTAGCAACCATCAGTGAATCACGCATTGCATCCGCACTTGCGTGCGAATGCAATGCGTTATTCACGCAGCCAAATTCACTTCAATGGGGCCAGGGCTGCGTGAAAAACGCAGAATATAGAACATGCTGCGATTTTCACGCAACGGCGAACTGAAAAACATCGCTCATGTGAAAAGCCCCATTGAAATGAATGGGTCAGGATTCAGTGCGGGTGCAATGTGTTCGCATCACGCATTGCACCCGTGTGCGGAAATCTCGCCCTTGTGAAAGGGGCCTAACTGGCTCAGTGATAGAAAACAGAGGGTGGTTATTAACAGTACACACTCAGATTGGGTCACCGTCACTAGTGGGTAGAGATGAGCGAATCTATTCACCGCTTCGTAGATTCATATCGAATCTTCCATATTTCCTACTCCAAGGCGAATCCGGATTTTGTCAGATTCGCTTCGTATTATTCGTAAATGTTCTTAACATTTTGAACGCTAACGCTACATACGCTACGTACGCAACGTACACATTCTTCTTGCCCCCTCACCAGGCCCCCCGAAGCAGGAAAATGATGATACGCCCCCCACAAGAGCGGGAAATTGAAGATACACCGCCCTCAGAAGCGGGAAAAACCAGCCCGGCCCACCGGGAACTAACTATTTGCACGTATAGGCAGTGAAGACTCCTCCCTCATTACTCCGTCCTCCTCTCCAGTTCAAGCCAGCGGTGAACAAGATCCATAGCATGGCGAAGCAACTGTGTCCAAAGTGGGGGGAAATGGTCTTTGGGAACGAGTACCCCTAACCACCGCCCGCTTCAGAGATCAGAGCATCACAATTGTGCAAGAGAGTCTCACCTGAGTCGATATTCGCCTTGCCGGCTGGTGCGGCTGCTGTGGCTGGTTAGGCCGAGGCGGCTGGAAGATTCACTTCACCGCCCAGGAGGAGAACAATAACACCTTCCATGCGGCAGAATCCGATTGTACTAGCATCAGTGACGGCCCACGCCCAGACCCTATGGGACTACAAGAATTCGGTGGAGGACTAGGTCATCCATGTACTGGACCATCCGAGGCCGGGAGACCCTACACTGGAGCGGCAAAAGGGAATCGTCCTGTGGTTTTCAGTGGAGCGAGGCTCTGGCTTTCTGGCGGATGACGAGGACGGCAAGGTGTACTTTGTGGGCCGCAGGTCAGTGAAACCCCCCAACCCCATCACCGCCTGTACATGGGGGATCAGGTGGAATACACCCCCATGGCATCCCTGAAAGGCCCCTTTGCTCTCGGAGTTACCGTATTATCTAGGCCCCTGGTCCCTACATTACCACCAGAACTTTGGCCGGAGGATCCAACAGGCTATGGACGCGTGAGCTGCCTACAGCAGTCACCAGATGGCACCCTCCGTTTCAGGGAGAAGCCACAGCCGGAGCCTCTGATCCCTGGACTGCCAGTGCCACCACCATCACAGTCCTTTCAGCTGGGTCAGATGACGACAACATCGTTTACGTTCCAGTCCACGGTGATCCACCAGTACCAACTACCCTGGAAAATGAAGTCAGCAGCAGCCAGGGTAGCTGGGGCTTCTTCCCTGGGTGCAACCTTGCCTCAACCGCTGCAGCCAGAAGTCCTTACCCCAGATGTCCTGGCAGGAGAATCCGGAAAAGTAAAAAATTACTTCATGTGGATTACATTTGAATTTTGGACTGTGTTCCAGTGTTTTATCATGCCAAGCAGCCACAAGGAGAGACTCAAATGTATATTTGAGCCTTTTACCGTATGCTTGCAAATTTGAAATTGCACTAAAATGTTTGCATAATTGTCTTTGCTGTATTTTAGCAATAATGTTTTTTACAGGGTCAGCAACGTTCGAGCACTTTAGCCCATTGTGTGTATTCATTTCAGGTACTGCAATGTGTCCTATTGTGTTTTTTAGTCAATTATGCACTTAGCCGGATAGCTAGCACCTTACTTTTCTACCTCATATGGACTGCCTCTAAAGACTGCCTCAGCCTAGCCTTGTGCGTATGATGCAAACGCAAGTCAATAGTACGCTTTTAACAACACTGACTGTATGTTCGTAATTTGTGCAGGAATGTTCGCAAAACAACGATTATTTTTTAACACAAATTCGACCGAATAAATTCATATTAAGAACTAATCTTGTCAGAAATGCGTTGATTATTCGCCAAAGTGAATTTTGGATGATTCGCTCATCTCTACTAGTGGGGTACCACAAGGGTTAGTATTGGGCCCTATTCTCTTCAATATATTTATTAATGATTTTGTAGAAAGCTTGCAGAGTAAAATATAAATTTTTGCAGATGACACTAAACTGTGTAAAGTAATTAACACAGAAGAGGACAGTACACTACTACAGATGGATCTGGATAGACTGGAGGCATGGGCAGAGAAGTGGCAGATGAGGTTTAACACTGACAAATGTAAGGTTATGCACATGGGAAGGAATAATGCAAGTCACCAGTACATACTGTATGGTAACTGGGTAACACTGGGTAACACTGACAGGTAAAAGGACTTAGGATAGGAATTTTACTGGACAGCAAACTAAACTGTAGAAACCAGTATCAGGCAGCTGATGCCAAGTCAAATAAGATAATGGGTTGCATGAAAAGGGGCATAGATGCCCGTGATGAGAACATAGTCCTGACACTTTACAAATCACTAGTCAGACCACACATGGAGTACTGTGTACAGTTCTGGGCTCCTGTGAACAAGGTAGACATAGCAGAGCTGGGGAGGGTTCAGAGGAAGGCAACTAAAGTAATAACTGGACTGGGAGGACTACAGTACCCAGAAAGATTATCAAAATTACGGTTATTCACTTTAGAAAACAGATGACTGAGGGGAGATCTAATAACTATGTATAAATATATCAGGGGTCAATACAGAGATCTCTCCCATCATCTATTTATCCCCAGGACTGTCACTGTGATGAGGGGGCATCCTCTGCGTCTGGAGGAAAGAAGGTTTGTACACAAACATAGGAGAGGATTCTTTACGGTAAGAGCAGTAAGACTATGGAACTCTCTACCTGAGGAGATGGTGATGGTAAGTTCACTAAAAGAGTTCAAGAGGGGCCTGGATGTATTTCTGGAGTGTAATAATATTATAGGCTATAATTACTAGAGAGGGGTCGTTGATCCAGGGAGTTATTCTGATTGCCTGATTGGAGTCAGGAAGGAATTTTTTTCCCCTAAAGTGGGGAAAAGTGGCTACTACCTCACAGGATAACAGGCCGAACTGGATGGACAGATGTCTTTTTTTGGCCTTATAAACTATGTTACTATGTTGTTACTATGTTCCACAGCACCCCACCCCCTTGACTACGACCTCTACAGCACCCACCCCTTAACATTGACGATAGGTTACAGTGCCCTTAAGTGACTCCACCATTCCCGGCCTCCTTAACGGAGACATCCACAGTGACTGCCACAGTAGCCCGCTCCCTTAGCAATGACCTCACAGTACCCTGCTGCCTCTTTAAAAGTGGCCTCCACAGTCCCCTCCTCTCTTAAAAGTGACCTCCACAGTGCCCACCCCTTTATTTGTGACCTCCATAGTACCCCGTCTCCTTAACAGTTATTTCCACAACAACCCACCCATTTAACAGTGGCCTCTACAGCAATCTGCCCCTTAACACTAACCTCCATAGCGGACCATCCCCTTAACTGTGACCACCACAGCAGCCTGCCCCTAGGGTGTCCAGAGGTCTGGTTTTAGGCCGGACAGTCTGGCTTTCATACTCGCTGTCCTCTGTCAGGCACAGAGCCTGGATGGACACAGGGATGTCCTTTTGAACAGCTCACTCTCAGACAGCAGCGCTGTGCTGTCTGAGTGTGAGCTGCAGGGAGAAAGTCACCCTCCCACCTCTGCAGCTTACAGAAGTTGATTTTTACCTTCATTTTTTCAATCCCTGTCGGCTGCGAAGTGTGAAGGGGCGTGACCTAACCAGGTTGGGGCATGGCTTAGTGGGACCTGGGAGCAGGGTTTTTAAGTCCGTCTTTTGAGGGTGACCTGAATGGCAACCCTACCTGCTCCTTAACTGTGATCTCCACAGCACTCCACTACCTTAACAGTGTTATCCACAGTGCCCTGCCCCTTTAAAGCTGACCTACAGTAGTGAAGAAAAATGGCTGGGTTGTTATGGAAACCTGGAGTAAAACTGTGTATATGTGGAGACTAAGGGCCTGCGAGCTTCTATTGGCTGATAAGGGACATGTGACCGTGTGGATAGCAGTTGGGATATAAGGAGAAACACAGGCTTCTATTGGTTAATGCATTTTTTGGGAATATCTCAGGAATGGTACGTCCTAGAGAGCTGAGACCCGGTCTAAAACCTTCCCAGACACCTGATGTACCTGTGTGCCACATTTCATGATTGTAAATGCGACGGTGTGGATTCTTTTAGTGGACATACATACACACATACTCTTTATATATTAGATAGTCTAGACTAGAAGTACATGTGATTTTTAAAGAATCCCACAGACACACAAAAGGATATAAACTAAATGAAAACGCAGCTTATATAGTGTGATATAGTTGATGGATTTAGAATGCCCCATGTAAACATATTTCTTATTGTTGTTATTCTATGTTGATCTTGCACTTAAGATAACCCCTGTGTTGGATGGCTGCTAGGGAATCTGAACTGTAATTTCCTGTTATTCCTGTAACTCAAAAACGTCTGTACTTCAAAAATCAGCTGTTCTTTTCTTCACTTTATAAATATTCAAGCATATTTTCTTAAGGAAGCTAGGAGATTGTCTTAGCTTCTGGGTGAGTCCGAAGATACAGTTTGCCTTGCCAGTGAAATACTCAGAATTCCAATTTTAGTCCAGTTGGTTTTAGTTCATTCCAAGGATAAAAGACTAGTGTCAAGTTCTGCATTTCTGTTGTAAACTTTAATGTTTGTTTCCAAGGAAACATGATCTTCTTGCCCTTAACAACCTAGTTCAGCATTCCTTCATTAACCTGCTCTGGAATAATAAAATATCAATCAGTGCAAGGAGGACTGCAGGATAAGAAATGGCTTGTGATGGTTGTTGTGGGAGTCTTGGCATGCATTTTGAATTGGATTCCTAGAAGCTTTAACCCCTTCCCGACCGGCGCCGTACATGTACAGCGCTCGGGCGGTGCGGGGACATGACGCCCGCTCGCGGGTGCGGCGGGCGTCATGGCCGGCAAGTCTCTGCTGTTTCTAACAGCAGAGACTTGACGCTTCTTACCTCCGTCTGCGGAGACTTCCTGGGCCTTCTGATGCCATGATCACACGTGATCACGGCATCAGGATGCGTCTGAACCAGGAAGCCTATGCTTCCGGGTGGTGTACAGACGCCCCGATTGGCCAATCGGGGTGTCTGTACACCATATGAAAACTGTAATCCTCGCTGGTGAGGATTACAGTTTTCAAACTGCAATTCTTATTCTGGCCACTAGATGGCAGGCCAGGATAAGAAATGAGCAATTCATGGACTTAACTGCATCCAGTAAATCCATGATTGCTCATAAAGAAAACAAAACACAATATATGAGCTCATATTTGAGCTTTAAAATAATCACCAAAAAATTAAAAAAATGTTAAAAAATAATAAAAAAAATAAAAAAGATATAAAAGTTCAAATCACCCCCCTTTCCGTATAAGTAAAAAATAAATACCTAAATAACCATAAATATAGACATCATGGGTATCACCGTGACCAAAAACGCCCGTACTTTTAAAATATAAAAAAAAAACACCCCCCAATACGGCGAATTGTGTGGCGGAAAAAAGCGTCCAAATGGCGATTCGCTGTTTTTTGTTGCTTTTTTTTCTAAAAAATAATAAATAAAAAGTGATCAAAAAGTCATACACACCCCAGAATGGTATCAATAAAAACTTCAGACCGCCCCGCAAAAAATGAGCCCCCATACAGCTCTGTACACATAAATACCAAAAAGTTATAGGGGTCAAGATATGACAAGGAAAAAAAAAAAAAAAAAAGGGCAACTTTCTAATTATTTTATCACCATCTAAACGCAGGAAAAACTATACATATTAGGTATTGCCGGATTTGTACTGACCAGTAGAATGAAAGTAACCGGTCAGTTTTAATGCACATCGAACGCTGTAAATAAGAAACCTGTAGAACTGTAGCGGAATAGCGGTTTTCTTGCAATTTCACCCATTTGGAATTTTTTTCCCGCTTCCCACTACACCATATGCAATATTAAATGGTGGCGTTGGAAAGTACAACTTGTCCCGCAAAAAAGAAGCCCTCATACAGCTATGTGAACAGAAAAATAAAACAGCTATGGCTGTTTGAAGGCAGGGAGCGCAAAACGAAAATGCAGAACCGAAAAAACCTCCGGGGTAGAAAGGGTTAAACAGGACCTTTCACCACTCCTGACATGCCTGTTTTAATACCTTAATGTATTCCCCATGTAATAATAATTCTGGAACATCTATTTTTATGTCTGTATGTTGTGCCATTCCTTGGTAGAGTCATAAGAATAGATGCTCCAAAATGACATGGGGAATGCATGAAACTATTAAAACAGGCATGTCTGGAGTGGTGACAGATCCTCTTTAAATTATCTGATGTGAGGATGAGCAAACCAGTTCAGATAGGCAGATGAACCTGAATATTGTCAGATTTGTTTTGTAGGTATCCACTAAAATGGCGCATAGTGCCCTTTTAGTGCACACAGGGCCAGTTTTAGATAAAATTTGGCCCTGGGCAAAATCAAAAGTGGGGCCCCAAACCTTGTAATAATGTACCAACAGGTATGCTTTCCACCAGCGGAAATTGGGGAAGGCATCCTGTTCTAATAACACAGCCAGGCTTCCAGACTAGATTATTAGTATATCCCAGTTCAGGCCACAAAATCACTATGATATAGTGGTTTCTATACAGAATAATGGAGCAATTTCCATTATTCTGTATTAGTTGCAATCTGATGATTGCAAGTTGTGGTCCACTTGGTGAAAAAAAAAGAAAAAAGTTTTGAAAATATAAAAAAAATCTTAAAAATACAAACGACCACCACCCCAAAATAACAATAAAAAAAACCCCTAACATTATGGGCATCGCCATATGCAAAAACACCCATACTATTAGACTATTTTTTTTTAAGTTAGCCCATTTGGTTAATAGTGTAACAGAAAAAAATAAAAAAGGGTGATTCGCCATTTTTCATCATTTTTCTCTCAAGAAAATTGAATAAAAAGTCTTACACACCATAAAATGGTATTGTCAAATACAAAAGAACGTCTCACAAAAAATGAGCCCTAACACACGTTTCAGTAGAAATAACTATAAAAAAGTTATGGGAGTCTTGCTGCAGTGAGCGGGCCTATAGAGGTCCTGAGTGGAGGTGCTGTTAGGGCTGCCACCTTTCCCAACAACAACTCCTGGTTACACACATTTTTTTTCAATAGAGTAAAACTTTTCACCTGTGTATTTATACATCTACATTAAAGGCAAGCATCTTAACCCCTGAGCTATAGAGCTCCATGTTAAACTGCTGAAAATATATCATGGCTAGAGATGAGCGAGCACTAAAATGCTCAGGTGCTCGTTATTCGAGTCGAACTTTTCCCGATGCTCGGGTGCTCGTTTCGAGTAACGAACCCCATTGAAGTCAATGGGAGACTCGAGCATTTTGTGCTGGGGACCAAGGCTCTGCCTAGGGAAGGCTGGGTGAAAACCTGGAAACCTCAGAAAATTATGGAAACACCATGGAAATGGACAGGAAACAGCAGGGGCAGCATGCATGGATGCCTCTGAGGCTGCCTAATCCCACCATTACCCCAAATTCTCCTGCAACAGCCCGGTGGTTACCCTCATGGCAATTGTGCTCACCCAGACCAAGAAAGGCGAGCCACATACCCATCACATGTTAGGGAAGCACCCAACTAGGTGCAACGAAGGTCCATCACCGCCTGCAGGTGACACCACTGCTCATGCTGGCACTGCAGCTAAAATCAAGTTTAGTATCTGTTCTTATCAGTTGCTGTGGCTGTTGGATGTATAGTGGTGAGGATAGCTGCTTCCCAAGCATCTAAAAAATAAATCAGTACAATATCTAATACGTCCCCCTACCCGGGTAAATTGTTTGGAGAGAGGGCCTGTAGGTGGGGGGGAAGGAGGTTTCGCTGGAAGAGCCAGAGGAGTGCCCCCTGGGCTAGCGTGTGTGGTGGTGACAACAGACGGAATGCATTTGGAAATACTAGCATCAGCCGGTGCAGTATCGATTCTTCTCAGTTTAATACCGTATACGTCCCCTATCTTGGGACCTTATATTTTATGGATTTTTCGACCACGGAAAATGGAAAAAGAGCTTGCTCTGGCCAGGGGAGTGTCTTTCCCACTGCAGTTAAGGGGAAGTGTCCATGCTCTGCCTATCACAGGTCAGGAGGGAAATAAAAGAAGAACCAAAGAAAAATCTGTACAATATCTAAGATGTCCCCTATCCGGGTACATTGTTTGTAGAGAGGGCCTGTAGGTGGGGGGCAGGCTGGGGGGAAGGAGGTTTCGCTGGAAGAGCCAGAGGCGTGCCCCCTGGGCTAGCGTGTGTGGTGGTGACAACAGCCGGGTGTAGTTAGAATGACGACGCAGGACCCCAACTTAAAAATTTAGCATCAACCGGTACAGTCGTAAATTATGAGATTGATCAAGTGTGGTATGTCTTCTATGTATACTACTCAGTTTAATACCGTATATGGCAGCTATCCGGAAAAATAGATTGTAGAGAGAGAGAAAGATAGGACAAAGAAGTAAATTGTTTGGAGAGAGGGCCTGTAGGTGGGGGGCAGGCTGGGGGAAGGAGGTTTCGTTGGAAGAGCCAGAGGAGTGCCCCCTGGACTAGCGTGTGTGGTGGTGACAACAGCCGGGTGTAGTTAGAATGACGACGCAGGACCCCAACTTAAAAATTTAGCATCAACCGGTACAGTCGTAAATTATGAGATTGATGAAGTGTGGTATGTCTTCTATGTATACTACTCAGTTTAATACCGTATATGGCAGCTATCCGGAAAAATAGTTTGTAGAGAGAGAGAGAAAGATAGGACAAAGAAGTAAATTGTTTGGAGAGAGGGCCTGTAGTTGGGGTGGCAGGCTGGGGGGAAGGAGGTTTCGCTGGAAGAGCCAGAGGAGTGCCCCCTGGGCTAGTGTGTGTGGTGGTGATAACAGCCGGATGTAGTTAGAATGACGACGCAGGACCCCAACTTAAAAATTTAGCATCAACCGGTACAATTGTCAATTATGAGCTACATCAAGTGTGGCATGACTTTTAAATGGATATTGCATGTGGTCACGTACTCCCTGGAACCCCATAGTCACCCCTTACCTGATGTGCTAGCCCAGAACATTCTCTGCCCTAATTCGCAAGAACTTTTGCTGTTTCCGTGTGCTGACAGTGGGGATTTACCAGTGTTGTCTGAGGAGGTGGTGGACAATGGCGAGACACAGGTGTCGGGGGGTGAGGTAGTTGTATGGGAAGCAAGTTACAGTGGGGACTCCTTGGGGGGGAATTTCTCAGGATGGGACAGATTCAACTTGGGTGGATCAGGCACAGGAACAGATGAATTTTTTGGGGGGTTTGTTTAACTTTTATTTAGCAAAAATAACCACAGAGATATTTATTTGTTATCTTCTCTGCGCAGTCTGGCTTAGGGGTTCGTCACTTTAATGGCGAGCTGTGCCGCTCTCTCCACAATGGTCTGTAGGTTCTTAGATGGAGACTTTGTCGGCGATTTCAGTACAGAAGGACTTGTTGCTCATCCACAGAACCTCGACCTCCTTGACATTGTGGACAAGGAATTTGCGGGTGGACCAGGAATTTGCGGAACCCTGTGGGCAGCATGTGTTTGGTCTTCTACTTGCTACCGTATCCAATGTTGGGCGATATAGATTCGCAAGTAATATTATTTTTCACACCTATCCCCAAAATAAAAATGTATGCAGTTTGCGCAAATAAAACTGGAAACTGGAACTGGAGAGAGGGCCTGTAGGTGGGGGGGCAGGCTAGGGGGGAAGAAGGTTGAGCTGGAAAAGCCAGGGGAGTGCCCCCTGGGCTAGCGTGTGTGGTGGTGAGAACAGCCGGATGTAGTTAGAATGATGACGCAGGACCCCCAACTTAAAAATTTAGCATCAACCGGTACAATTGTCAATTATGAGCTACATCAAGTGTGGCATGACTGTTAAATGGATATTGCATGTGGTCACGTACTCCCTGGAACCCCATAGTCACCCCTTCCCTGATGTGCTAGCCCAGAACATTCTCTGCCCTAATTCGCAAGAACTTTTGCTGTTTCCGTGTGCTGACAGTGGGGATTTACCAGTGTTGTCTGAGGAGGTGGTGGACAATGGCGAGACACAGGTGTCGGGGGGTGAGGTAGTTGTATGGGAAGCAAGTTACAGTGGGGACTCCTTGGGGGGGAATTTCTCAGGATGGGACAGATTCAACTTGGGTGGATCAGGCACAGGAACAGATGAATTTTTTGGGGGGTTTGTTTAACTTTTATTTAGCAAAAATAACCACAGAGATATTTATTCGTTATCTTCTCTGCGCAGTCTGGCTTAGGGGTTCGTCACTTTAATGGCGAGCTGTGCCGCTCTCTCCACAATGGTCTGTAGGTTCTTAGATGGAGACTTTGTCGGCGATTTCAGTACAGAAGGACTTGTTGCTCATCCACAGAACCTCGACCTCCTTGACATTGTGGACAAGGAATTTGCGGGTGGACCAGGAATTTGCGGAACCCTGTGGGCAGCATGTGTTTGGTCTTCTACTTGCTACCGTATCCAATGTTGGGCGATATAGATTCGCAAGTAATATTATTTTTCACACCTATCCCCAAAATAAAAATGTATGCAGTTTGCGCAAATAAAACTGGAAACTGGAACTGGAGAGAGGGCCTGTAGGTGGGGGGCAGGCTAGGGGGGAAGAAGGTTGAGCTGGAAAAGCCAGGGGAGTGCCCCCTGGGCTAGCGTGTGTGGTGGTGAGAACAGCCGGATGTAGTTAGAATGACGACGCAGGACCCCCAACTTAAAAATTTAGCATCAACCGGTACAATTGTCAATTATGAGCTACATCAAGTGTGGCATGACTGTTAAATGGATATTGCATGTGGTCACGTACTCCCTGGAACCCCATAGTCACCCCTTCCCTGATGTGCTAGCCCAGAACATTCTCTGCCCTAATTCGCAAGAACTTTTGCTGTTTCCGTGTGCTGACAGTGGGGATTTACCAGTGTTGTCTGAGGAGGTGGTGGACAATGGCGAGACACAGGTGTCGGGGGGTGAGGTAGTTGTATGGGAAGCAAGTTACAGTGGGGACTCCTTGGGGGGAATTTCTCAGGATGGGACAGATTCAACTTGGGTGGATCAGGCACAGGAACAGATGAATTTTTTGGGGGGTTTGTTTAACTTTTATTTAGCAAAAATAACCACAGAGATATTTATTCGTTATCTTCTCTGCGCAGTCTGGCTTAGGGGTTTGTCACTTTGATGGCGAGCTGTGCCGCTCTCTCTACAATGGTCTGTAGGTTCTTAGATGGAAACTTTGTTGGCGATTTCAGTACAGAAGTACTTGTTGCTCATCCACAGAACCTCTACCTCCTTGACATTGTGGACAAGGAATTTGCGGGTGGACCAGGAATTTGCGGAACCCTGTGGGCAGCATGTGTTTGGTCTTCTACTTGCTACCGTATCCAATGTTGGGCGATATAGATTCGCAAGTAATATTATTTTTCACACCTATCCCAAAAATAAAAATGTATGCAGTTTGCGCAAATAAAACTGGAAACTGGAATTGGAGAGAGGGCCTGTAGGTGGACCTTCGGAAAAATTGTTTGGAGAGAGGGCCTGTAGGTGGAACTCCGGAAAAATTGTTTGGAGAGAGGGCCTGTAGGTGGACCTCCGGAAAAATTGTTTGGAGAGAGGGCCTGTAGGTGGAACTCCGGAAAAATTGTTTGGACAGAGGGCCTGTAGGTGGAACTCCGGAAAAATGTTTGGACAGAGGGCCTGTAGGTGGAACTCCGGAAAAAATTGTTTGGACAGAGGGCCTGTAGGTGGAACTCTGGAAAAATTGTTTGGACAGAGGGCCTGTAGGTGGAACTCCGGAAAAATTGTTTGGACAGAGGGCCTGTAGGTGGAACTCCGGAAAAATTGTTTGGACAGAGGGCCTGTAGGTGGAACTCCGGAAAAATTGTTTGGAGAGAGGGCCTGTAGGTGGACCTCCGGAAAAATTGTTTGAAGAGAGGGCCTGTAGGCGGACCTCTGGAAAAATTGTTTGAAGAGAGGGCCTGTAGGTGGACCTCCGGAAAAATTTTTGAAGACAGGGCCTGTAGGTGGACCTCCGGAAAAATTGTTTGAAGAGAGGGCCTGTAGGTGGACCTCCGGAAAAATTTTTTGGAGAGAGGGCCTGTAGGTGGACCTCTGGAAAAATTGTTTGAATAGAGGGCCTGTAGGGGGCCCTCCTGAAAAATTGTGCTAAAAGAGTGCCAGTTGGACCTCTAAAAAGTGGTGTTTTTTGGGTCAGCGTTAGGCAAAGACGATATGTAGGAGGAGTAGGAGGAGGAGTAGGAGGAGGAGTAGAGAAGAGGAATCGGATACATAAGTTATTTAAATCTTTAGCTGCTTTCCCTCGGAGGAGATTTGAATTCCGGTGAAATCCAGGCTTTGTTCATTTTAATAAGCGTCAGCCTGTCAGCGCTGTCAGTTGACAGGCGTGTACGCTTATCGGTGATGACGCCACCAGCTGCACTGAATACCCGCTCTGACAGCACGCTAGCGGCAGGGCAGGCCAGCACCTCCAAAGCGTACAGCGCCAGTTCAGGCCACGTGTCCAGCTTTGAAACCCAGTAGTTGTATGGAGCAGAGTGATCGCTACGGACGTTGGTATGGTCAGCTAGGTACTCCCTCACCATCTTTCTGTACAGCTCCCCCCTACTCTGCCTAGACTGGGGACAGGTGACAGTGTCTTGCTGGGGTGACATAAAACTGGCAAAGGCCTTGGAGAGCGTTCCCTTGCCAGTGCTGGTCAAGCTGCCTGCTCGCCTCCTCTCCCCCGCTACTTGGCCCACAGAACCATGCCCTCTGCCGCTAGCGGCGTCAGATGGGAAGAATTGTTTCAGCTTGTGTACCAGGGCCTGTTGATATCTATTCACTCTCATACTCCTTTCCTCTGCAGGGATGAGAGTGGAAAGGTTCTGCTTGTACCGTGGGTCCAGGAGAGTGAACACCCAGTAATCGGTGTTTGAAAAAATTCTTCTAACGCGAGGGTCACGGGATAGGCAGCCTAACATGAAGTCTGCCATGTGCGCCAGAGTCCCAACACGTAAGAATTCCCTCTCCTCACTGGCCTGACTCTCCATTTCCTCCTCCTCCTCCTCCTCCAAGTCCTCCACTTCAGCCCATACACGCTCAAGAGTTAAGGACTGAGCACTGGTACCCTCTACTGTCTCGCCGACATTCTCCTCCTCTTCCTCCTCATCCTCATCCCCCTCCTCCGATACGTGCTGAGAAACAGAACGGAAGGTGCTCTGGCTATCAAGCGACGTATCTTCCTCCACCGTCTCTTGTGACAAGCGCAAAGCATCCGACTTGATGCTGAGCAGTGAGTTTTTCAACAGGCAAAGCAGCGGGATGGTGAGGCTGATAATGGCGGCATCGCCGCTGACCATCTGTGTTGACTCCTCAAAGTTGCTCAACACCTGGCAGATATCAGACATCCACGTCCACTCCTCATTGTAGACTTGAGGAATCTGAGAGACCTGACTACCAGTTCTGGTGGAAGATGACATCTGGCAGTCTACAATCGCTCTGCGCTGCTGCTAAACTCTGGATAACATGTTTAATGTGGAATTCCATCTCGTGGGCACGTCGCACAACAGTCGGTGAGCGGGCAGTTGTAGGCGGCGCTGCGCTGCCCTGAGAGTGGCAGCATCTGTGCTCGACTTGCGGAAATGCGCACAGATGCCGCGCACCTTGGTGAGCAAATCAGACAGATTGGGGTATGTCTTGAGGAACCGCTGAACTATTAGATTGAACACGTGGGCCAGGCATGGCACATGTGTCAGTCTGCCGAGTTGCAGAGCCGCCACCAGGTTACGCCCGTTGTCACACACAACCATGTCTGGCTTGAGGTTCAGCGGTGCCAGCCACACATCGGTCTGCGCCGTGATGCCCTGTAACAGCTCTTGGGCGGTGTGCCTTTTGTCACCTAAGCTCAGCAGTTTGAGCACCGCCTGCTGGCGCTTACCCACGGCACTGCTGCTGCGCCTAGAGCTACCGACTGAAGGCGCCATGCCCACGGATGGTAATTCGGTGGAGGAGGAGGGGTCGGAGGAGGAGGCATAGTACATCTGAGAGACCGTGACCGAGGTAGGCCCCGCAATCCTCGGTGTGGGCAGTACATGAGGGGCCCCAGGGTCATTCTCGGTCCCAGCCTCCATCGAGTTAACCCAATGTGCCGTCAGTGAGATATAGTGTCCCTTCCCAGCAGCACTTGTCCACGTGTCCGTGGTTAGGTGGACCTTCTCAGAAACAGCGTTGGTCAGGGCACGGATGATGTTCTGTGACACGTGCTGGTGTAGGGCTGGACGGCACATCGGGAAAAATAGTGGCGGCTGGGGACGGAATACCGAGGGGCAGCCACCGCCATGAGATTTCGAAAGGCCTCGGTCTCTACCAGCCTATAGGGCAGCATCTCCAGGTTCAGCAATTTGGAGATGTGGACGTTGAGGTCTTGGGCATGTGGTGGGTGGAACTGTATTTCCTCTTGCGCTCCAGCGTCTGCTGTAAAGACAGCTGAACGCTGCGCTGGGACACGTTGGTGGACACTGTGGAGGATTGTGGAGGCGAAGGTGTGGTTTTCCGGCGGGAGGCGCTCGTGCCGGGGTCCTGGGCAGGGGGTTGAGTAGCAGAGGCAGCGAGTGACGCGGGGGGTTGACTAGCAGAGGCAGCGAGTGACACAGGGGAATGAGCAGTGGTGTGACCCGCAGGAGGTGAGTGAACGGCCTTAGTTCCATTGAGTGGCGGTGTTTAGCACTCATATGCCTGCACATGCTGGTGGTGGTTAGGCTAGTAGTGGTGGCACCCATGCTGATCCTGGTGTGGCACAGGTTGCACACCACAGTCCATCGGTCATCCTCACTTTCTTTAAAGAACCTCCAGACTTGTGAACATCTAGGCCTCGCCATGGGAGCTTCACTACGTGAAACAGTTGCTGCTGATGCACCAGCTCTGGCCCTGCTTCTCCCTCTGGCCACACCACTGCCTCTTACAACCTGTTCTGGTGCAGCACTTGCCTCCGCCTCAGAAGCACTGTCTTCACTCGGCATATCAACCCAGCTTGGGTCAGTCACCTCGTCATCCTCCGATTCCTCAGTCTGCTCCCTCCTCGGAATTCCTCCCCTAACAACAACTTCACCACTGTCTGACAACCGTGTCTCCTCACCGTCCGACACCTCTTTACAAACTTCTTCCACTAAGTCAACATTGTCATCATCATCACCCACAGACTGCGACAGTTGGAAAACTTGGGCATCGGGAACGAGGTCAGCAGCAACCTGAGAAGTGGTTTGTGACTCTGGGAAGGGTCCAGAAAACAGTTCCCGAGAGTATCCGGATCGCATTCCAAATTTTCCTGGGAGGGGGCAGACTGGGGGGAAGGAGGTTGAGGTGGAGGAGCCATAGGAGTGCTCCCTTGGGTAACGTGGGTGGACTGCATGGAAGACTGACTGGTGGACAAATTACTTGAAGCATTGTCCGCAATCCACGAGATCAGCTGTTCGCACTGTTGTGGTTTCAACAGTCCTTTACCACGTGTCTCTGTAAGTTGAGACATGAAGCTAGGGAGTGTAGCTTTGCGGCGTTCCCCTGCTCCCTCATCAGCGGGTACTGTCTCACCCTGCCCAGGACCACGGCCTCTGCCCCCTGCAGTAATTGAATGCCCACGCCCACGCCCTCGACCCTTAGCCCTGGGGTTCAACATTTTTTGTATATAGGTGTATGATTAAAAAAAAAATAAAAATTAAGTCCGGTAGAATTAAGTGACATACAGAAAGTGTCACCTGGACAGATTATACGGATTGGAGCGAGTGTGCTGAACTGTGACACACAGAAAGGTTACGCGCAGCTGAGTAAAATGGATTTGTATCACTGAGCTAAAACAACTGAAATTTTTTTTTATTTTTTTTAATATTTTGTTTTTTTGGGTATGTGACGTGCAGGAACTATGGTAGAACTGACTGACACCCTCTTAACGGTGGCTATTTAGTCTGCGACCCAGACAAATGTCACACAGAGAGTTTTCTGGATCAAGCGGTAGATGATATTGGTAGCAAATGACTTGGTTGTATTGTGTGACGTACAGAAAGTGTAACCTGGACAGTATATACGGATGGGAGCGAATGTGCTGAACTGTGACACACAGAAAGGTTACACAAAGCTGAGTAAAATGGATTTGTATCACTGAGCTAAAACAACTGAAAAAATATTTGTTTTTTTATATTTGTTTTTTTATATTTTTTTTACAATTTTGTTTTTTTGGGAACGTAACGTGCAGGAACTATGGTAGGACTGACTGACACCCTGTTAACGGTGGCTATTTAGTCTGCAACCCAGAGAAATGTAGCACAGAGAGTTTTCTGGATCAAGTGGTAGATGATATTGGTAGCAAATGACTTGGTTGTATTGTGTGACGTACAGAAAGTGTCACCTGGACAGATTATACGGATTGGAGCGAGTGTGCTGAACTGTGACACACAGAAAGGTTACACGCAGCTGAGTAAAATGGATTTGTATCACTGAGCTAAAACAACTGAAAAATAATTTTTTTTTTTATATTTTGTTTTTTTGGGAACGTGAAGTGCAAGAACTATGGTAGAACTGACTGACACCCTGTTAACGGTGGCTATT